>JAHLSL010000073.1:4724562-4739571 GCA_025920805.1 Petroica traversi
TTATTATTATTATTATTATTATTATTATTATTATTATTATTATTATTATTATTATTATTATTATTATTATTATTATTATTATTTAGGGAAAACCCATCGGTTATTTGATTTCTAGCAGTTGGCTTCTGTTCCTTCGTACGTCATTCATGGGTCATTCACTGCCCTGATCACTGTCATCACTTTAGGTAATACTTTAAATTGTTACAGAAAAATCATCATCTGGTGATTTCCAAATTATTTTTCGTTTATAAAATTCTCTTAACACCCTGACTTTTGAAACATAAATCTGGAGTGCTATTCAAGTTATTTGGAGTGCTTGAAATTAAATACTTAACGAAATATAAAATCAATAGATAGCATAAAATACTAACAGAACTGACTGAAAAAACCATGTGTAAATTATATGGAAGCCAAACAAGTGCAGAGCAGTAACCTGGCACCAGTTCAAAGTTTCAAAATGAAGTTGGAGGGAATGGCAATCTACAGGCACTGCTCCAAGTTGATCTTGCACATTGAAGTGTACACCTCAGTAACCTGGCATGGCCTGGGGTCTTTCCTTTTCAGCTTTCAAAATCTATTTCAAAGAAATTTATCTTTTTAAAACATGACCAAAAAAAAATCTGTAGAGACTCTCCTGCATCTCAATTAAGAAATCGAGGTGTATAAAAAGGCAGAGCTGAGGGATAGATTAGAAGAGAGGTTGCTTCTCCTTCAGTAACTATTTCTTGAATGAAAACCAGATGCCAAGGTACACTTCGTTCTCTCAGCTTTCACTTGCTGAACACTGCTCTGGTGCCATGAAAAATTTAGAACAGAGCAGTGGCAAGATTTACTCCCAGCACATAAGTAATAATACCTGAATGCCACTGCAATGCCTACTTCTGATCAGGTCTTGCTGCAATATGAGGAAAAAAAAAAACAATAAATGGGTTTCTTAGACTGCTATGAAATTTTTGCATGTGAACACATTGCCACAGATCCGTGCTTAAACAGTATACCACTTTAAGTACAGGACAAACTTCACAAAGCCTAAATCCATGGGTGATGTGGAAGGACTCCCACTACAGAGAAAGGACTTTAAGTATTCATTGTTGGGTTAGAAGACAGCTCATTTTGAATTGATATACAAATCTGTTAACTGAAGTTAACAATTTATGGATAGATTTGTATGTCAACTCATAGATTGTTTACAGCACTCAATTGAAAATGCAGACAAATTTCATCAAAAAGATCTTTCACCTATTTGATTTGACACTGAAAGTTTTCCTTTGTGCTACAGTACTGTGTTCAGTAGTTAACAAATTAATATTTACTTTTACAAATTTATTGCAGTAGGAATTCTCAGTCCTGAACAGACCAACAGATGTGCATGTCTGCTGGCATTTTTAGCAGATAGTAGTTCTCTTGCTTTTTCAATTAAATTACTCAGATGTTTAAGGCTGAATACACATTTATATGTTTGCAGAATCTGGGCAAGTCTGTTTATCTGCTGATAAAGAACAGAATCTGTGTCCTCCAAAGCCCAAGGCAGGTATTCACCAACTCCTCAGCCAAGTCTCACATTGTCCTCCTTCACCAGTATTATCAAAATGTTTATCTTTAGTGCTACACTTGCTGCAACATTTCTCCTTCTTGTAAAATATATAATATGATTTAGGTTAAGCAAGGTTCGTAAGGAGAGGTAATATCTTTTATCAGAGCAACTGATACATATCTCTTTGGAGGATCAGGACTACAACAACACAACCACTATAATTTCATTAGTCATTTTAACAGAATTGAAGTAATGGCCATGACCTCAGACTAAGCAGTTTGTGTATACTTTTTTCCTTCTGAGATCTGGCAATGTGCCATAATCCTGCACCAATTTGTCTGTCTTCATTCAATGAAATGAAATGAACTCTTGAATGAGGCATAAAAAAAAACCTTGCTTTCCTTTTTGCACGATGAAGTGGGTACTACCAAGAAGTGAACAAATTTTTATTTGCTGTGTAACTGGCAAAACAAATCAAATGCTGCTTCAGAGATTAACTCTTGGTTGGTTTTGGGTTTTTACTTTTGTTGTTGTTGTTGTGAGGTTTTTGGGGGGAGGGATGGGGGAGTTTTTTAAACCTCATTTCACACTGTTTTTAGGTACCCACACATAAGTCACTACCATGACTTCCTTATTTCACCTTAGAACTGCAGCCTGTTGCATCTAAGATGGTCAGACTCTGCAGTGACCCAAGAGGTCTTCCTACTCTTGCCTGGGAAGGTGCTGAAAGAGGTCACATTTACTAATTTTGTGTAGGTAGCTCTGTGGTCAGAGGTAACACTTGAACCACCTAATACACACCAAGCCAGCACTTGAGGAAGGGCAGCTCCTGCACTCTCAGATATGATTTAATTAATCTTGCAGGGGCTTTGACAGAAATGTAATTTGCCAAACACAGCACATTTTTCACTGCCAATTAATTAAACAGCCTTACTCAGAAGAAGTGTCCAGTAAATTAAAGAGCTGCAAGTGTAGAACTTTATCTAATTATACTACAAACTCAGCTACTGAAACAGATATATGCCTGGTTATCTAAGAGGCTATGAAAAAGCAGCTTCAAAAATGGTGTTCCCCTTGTTATTCCTTAAGTTTGACTTATGTTTCTTTCTCATGTGACTTCCACAATTACCCACTGACAGCAGTGAGACAGTTCCCAGCTCCAGCTATCAATGCCACCAACCTTCTGTGTGTTAAAAGTTGCCAGAATTAGCCTTTGAAAGGTTATCTCAAAATAACCTTCTCTCTCAATATTCAGAAACCTCTTTATCCAGCCCTGCTTACCATTTGTAACTTCACAAGCATGATTTCAAAACCTGGCTACAAGCAGCCATGGAAGATGAGCCAAAAGAGTGTTCCAGGATGAAGAGAAGTGAATTATGCAGACCAGAAGAGTTGATTCTCCAGCCAAAGGGCTGTAAAAGCAATGCATCACTTGAACCCTATCAACCTAAATCATTTCACATGTTTTCAGCACACAAGCCAGTGCTCTGTGGTTTTGAGCATGCAGAAAGTTTCCAGGCTCTTCCCAGCCATGAAGCTTCACAAGTTTCTCCTGTAAACAAGCACTGCTTAAGGGAAAATAAAAGAATGGTATTCCCCTTTATAAAACTGCATTAAGAATGTGTTTGCCAACATGACCCATGAAAAATTCAGACAGTAGTTTAACACTGCATGTTACCTGTTTTTGTGGGAAAGAGACAAGAGAAGGGCTCCTTAACAACTTGACACCTTTTAATAGCTTTTAAGAATCCTGTAGTTAATTATTACTCAGCTTTATACTGTCTCACTCAGAAAACAGAATAGCATGAAGTTTGACTCTCCATGAATTAAAACTAAATTTCAAATACCATGGGCTTTTGAAAATATTTTTCTTTTAAAAAAAACTTAATTATTTGAGTTCTTGAATTCAATTCATTTTAGAAGAAAATAACTGTGCAATTTTTATCATCTTTGAGACAACCTAATCCTTCCTCTGAAATTACTAAAATAGGGCATCATCTAAGAAACAAAGAAACTTGAACACAAAGCTCTTCTCTGAGGAGTGATGGAGGCTAACAGGCTGAGGCAGACTTCTGATCATTCTGAGATTTTCCCTGCTGCTGGAAGTCCTCTGAGCCACTATTTGCCATAATAAAAATCAACATTTCACTGTTTCTCAGAAAACATGCACTTCTTAAAAGATGCAAACAACCTGCAGATCTGCTTTTAAATGTAGTAACCTATGGGTTTCTTCTACCTAAACTGGCAATCTCACATACCTTTTCTAGAAGAGTATTATTAATAATATGCCTTGATATTTTCCATTTGGAATCACAAAATATGAAGGCAACTATATAGTTCATTCAGATCAGGAAAATTTTCCATCCCTTGCATTGCACAAAATTATACCCATTGTATACCAGATATACAAGGAAAATTAAAACATTCACAACTGAGGAGCATTCCCATGCTATGACAATGAAATCCATGGACCACCAGCTAATCTTTACATTCAGCCTTTGAATTAGTGACTTTACCTTCATACTATCCAGGTTCTCAAAATCAAAGCCCTCTCCATAATTCACAGGTTTGGGTTGGAAGGGATATTAAAGATCATCTAATTATAACCCCCCTGCCATAGGCAGAAACATCTTCCATTAGACCAGGCTGCTCAAAGCCTCATCCAACTTGGCCTTGAACACTTCCAGGGATGGGACATCCACAGCTTCTCTGGGGAACTTGTTCTGGTGCTCTACCACCCTCACCATGAGGAATTTCTCCCTTCAGAGTTCTCACTTCTTTCTCACCCCTACAGTTTCATGAACTTCTGTGGTTTTAGTCGCTGAGGCTTCACCTGAGATATTTATTTCATCATTTCAACTGAGATTAATGTTTGAAACTGAAAGTTCAAAGTGCTTAGAGGTGAATGAAATAATGAACACATATTCACCCAAAAACTATGAATAAGTTGTTGTAGAAGGTTCTGCAATATACATTTTACCTAATTCCTCAGAAAAGTTTGTTTTTTCAGTTGTATCATGGACAGACTACATTCCAATCATGCAGGAATTATTACTGTATGTAGGAATATGGTTATTCTAAGACTCAGACTCAGTTCACAGTGAGCAATAGATTTTTAGGTCACTCATGTTTAAGAATTCTTTGTAAAATTCATACCATTTCCCAGCCACAACTAATGTACACTTCATAATTTCTTTACCCCTCTTCTTCTGGACGTAATTTGATTTAGTGTGCTTTAAATGAAGAATTCAAAGTAATTTGTAATCTATTCCTGGGCAATTTTGCTTAAAGCACAGTGATAAAAGCTGTATCTTCTGTTAAAAATGTTTTACTAATGAAAGTAACAGCTGTTGTCACCACAGTATCTGGATTATCTCTTCTTAATGAGCTAATGCCAGGTGTCTTGATTTCTGGAGTAGTTTCAATAATGTGAGTAACCACGCTCTGCACACTGTTAAATTTAGGGCAGCTGACTGTTTGTATAATCATCCTGGTTTTGTGGCAGTTGACCCTTGATCTAGGTCCCAGCTAGGCTGCATTTTTTAATGTGATAAAATTTCACATGCACAGTAAAATCTGCAAAATATTGCACTGTTTGCTATTTATTTCTGAACCAGCTCTGCAGTTCTTTTATTGCAGCAGGAAGTTTATTGCCACAGAAGCATCAGTGAAAAACCATAGCTGAGCTTCAGTAGAGCAAAAATTGGAAGGCTATACCTTTTAGCACCTTCACCACCAACTTTTGTACAGACATCCCTGAAGCAGAGAAACTGCCACAGTTTTAAGGCTTTAATGAGATTGTCAGCAAAAGTATGGGAGACACTTTGTTCAGAGAGCTCTGCAAAACATGGACCTAATGCAGCCTCAGAGGGGTAAGAGCTGAAGAATTGCTTTAGAAAAAAAATGTCTCTTCAAACACAAACCCCATTTCCAGGAAAGGTTGCACCATGTTGAAGACCACATCTGTTAGATTTTGTGTAATTCAAGCACTACTTGAAGCACAGGTATTCCTAATGTAATTTGCAGGATATGCATCACCAAGATCACAACCTTTACTTTCTTAAACCTTAAGTGTAATTAAATACACACAACAATCTATCCCAACTCTGTCTCCAACTGTCCTTGCTACATTGAGGTGAATTAAGTTTGTAAAGCACAATGAAGGTTGAGATATTCTCCTCTCCAGAACTTCCCACTACAGAATCTCCCACTACAACACCATATTTTTGTCCCAAGCCGCAGGCAGGACACACCACCAGCTCTGGCTGCATGTGCAGCACTAACATTGTTCTTCAGTTTCAGTCATGCTCAGCTCTCACAAATTCCTTTCAGTTCCAGATTTAGGGATTTTATCTGTTTTCTCTATTCCAAATTATCTTTATTGATTATTGTGTCTGTATAAACTCTGGAATGCCCAGATCAATAATAACCATCTTTTCTGGTGCAGTGAGCTTTCCTCTAAAAACTGCATGTTTGAGTGCCACAAAACACAGATGATAAAGCTCTCTTGGGTACAGGGACAAAAACTATAGGAATTATGTTCTCAGATTGTTTTTCCAGGGTGTCTCCACTCCTTTCTGAAGTGGGATTTGTCAGGAAGCTAAGACCAAATAATCACCTCAAACCTGCCAGTGTCACAGTGGATTACAAAATTAAAGTGTATCAAACAAGCAGACACCCACAAGCAGCTTGAAGCACCAAAATTACCACTTGTTGAGCACAGTTTATAGAGAACAATTATTTATGTGGTCCTCAGGCACAAAATGAGACTATTTCTTCACCATTTTTCTACTTTAATTGCCTAATTTGTTACTCTTGAGTTCCTGGAGCTCTGCACTTCAATGTACAACAAAGTAAGAGTACCAGTATATTATCAAAATTCAGTAAAGTACTTGTAAGTGAAAAAATTGTTCAAAATTTGCATTTTAATCAACTGATTTTACATCATTGTAAACAGGGCAACCAAATTCACCTAAAAGAGGAAAAGCTAATCATTGCAATGACTACCATATACTACAATTATAGCAAAGATCAGGTTGTTTATCAAGCTGAAAAAAAGGTTATAACAGCTTTTTCCAGTGTGATATACTTTTGTGTGGCTGGGAAGAAAAAGAATTATTTTTTTTAATTGAAAGAAATACTTTTTATTAAAATAGGCAATTTTCTACTGCTTTAGAAATAAGCACTGAATTGACAAGATCAAAAAGCATTACATAAATAAACAATATTCCTGATGTCTTTAGAAACTGAGCAGTGCAATTACTGAAGAAAGTGTACCACCCCCTTTTAGTTCATCTCTCAGATAAGTGTTCCATAAGAAATTATAGCTCTTGCTGCTTTCTTTTAAGTGATTTTTTAAACACTGCAAAGGTTGTGCAATCTAATTGAAAAATACAGACAGGAGCGTTTGCATAGGTTTTATTTTATTTTTAAAAAATCTTGATTTACCTAATCTGAATTGCTTGATGGCCAAGTTGTTGCACTTTTTTAAAATGAAGTTTCTGTCATTAAAACCAAGTTTAAATTGCACTGATATTTTAATGCACTAGGTGGCATAATGATATTCATATTAGAGAATTAAAAGATTCACCAGTTCCCAGATACTAAGCTGGATAAAAGAAGCTACCCTTTCTGCCAGATAAGAAGTCCTATGATAACTTTTGTAATTATAGGATTGCTAATACTTTTAACCCTCTTTTGTGTTCTTTGGAAGAGTGCTTCAAATTTTGAAAGAAAAATACTATTCATATTCACAGTTAAAGAAGATGATTTAAAAATTGAAAGTCCCTGAAGACAGGGATTTCAGTTAAAAACCCTTCTCCAGTCTTGATTGTGATGAAGTTTACTCTGAACAATTTTACTTGTGATATGCTTTAGAGCAAAGAAACATGAGTTTGAGAATGTTCCCTTTTTCTGGGACTCCTGTTCCATCAGTGTTGATATGGGCCAGGTTAAACACATGTTGACGCTGCCAGGAATTGGACCAGGTGACTTGAATCAATCTTTTTCATTTCTAACTCTATTAACTCTACCATTATAGGGGACATAATGAAAGATCCTTTTAGGCTGATTCTGGTGTCAGTCTGAAACAGCATTATGTCAAAAAAAGTTTAAGTCATCTTCATTTACTGTAAACTCAGAGACTTGCTTTGTGCTGCAGGTGTTCTGTCACGGTTTGCTTGAATTCAGGGCAGTAAATTACAAGACACGTCAATGTAAAGAGGCAGTGAAATCATTTATCATTAACTTGAAGAGGCTATTATTCACCTCGGGAAGATGACTGTTTTATGAAATACAAAGGATGAGATCATGATTTAGTGACCTGGAGTGTTCATTTTCCAAATCATAGCAGTGTACAGTGAATGTGAGAAAGGAAAGGAGCCTAAGAATTTGATATAATTTTATCTGGATAATGTTTTGATGGTGGCCATTGCAGTTAAAAGTGGCTTTTATGAAAGCTGCTGCTGATTAGCATACATGTTTTTTGATTGACTAATGACTGTATCTGCACAATTACAACTCTCACAAGCTGCAGCACTGCCTCAAGCAGGAGCCCTATCGGAGCACCAGGAAAGAATTTAAAGAGGTATAAAACCTTCTGTCTTTTAAGGATTACTTGAATCTGTGGAGTCTCTAAACAAACACTTTGAAGAGTGTTCCAGAAATTATATTTCTCTAGTTTTTTCTCCTTTTTCAACGTAGTCACTAACATGTTACCTGGTTTACGAAGTTTTCCCCACTTAGAAAGCTTATTTGTGCAAGGATAATAGGATAGTGCTATTGCATTGAAAAGGTTAACATAGTATGGAACAGAGTATCAAACACCACCAAATTATCAATTTCTGGAAGAGATTAATGACAGGGCTTGTCTCTTTTATGGCACAATAGGGAATCCTGAAGTGCCTACCTTCTCCAGCTGGTGCATTCCTTCCTCTACACAGCAAATGGATGCCAGCGTTCTCAGGGTCTGGGGATAAAGGCACCTTAAACAATCCTGGCGACAGATCTTAAAGAGAGCAACAACACCTCCTTCCTGCAGGGGAAAAACAGAAATCAGGAAAGTAGCCCTGGAGTTTTCCATAGAATTTAACCAAGATTAGGATGGGGCGCAGGTTTCTTTAATTGTTTATCAAAAATAGTTATTATAACAACACCAACAAAGAGAATGTTAAGCTCCCACAGAGAACTCAAGTGGATTAATGCTTGCATACTAAATGATGAAAAAGTAATACAGCCTCAGTAGGAGGTTTGCTTAAGTGATTGACTTCTACCAATTACAAGCTCCATTTAAATTAAACCTGACATTCCTGAAAAAATTACAAAGAACCATCAATAGGTGGCAATTAGAGTGACATTTAAGTGATCCCTCAGCCATATTCTATTAGTATAAAATAGATTTCTGTTATCATATATTTCCCATTGCTCTAAACTTCTGAGCTCTACGCAGCATTTACTTAATGCTAAAATTTTGATCAGGAAGGTCATATGGCTGAAGAGACGCTGAAAATAAGGTGGAAATAGGTGTCAAATTCTAAACAGGTACAAACCATATCTTCATCCTCTACTAAATAAAATTTGCATTTCTAAAAGTTTTTTGTTAAATACAATAGTGATTAAGACTTGCGTACATATTAGAATAGTTGTCCTTAATTAATATCCAACACAGCTTGTAAACATATGCTTTAGTTAATTTTATATAACAAATGGAAATATATAAGAAAATAGCCCATTGTTGTACTTCATGTGGTGGTGGGTTTTAAATTATTTTTAATTTCAAAATGTTGTGCTATCAGGTAAACTACATATGCCTTATATGATGTAAAAGCAGACCTTTGATGAAGAGGAAAGTACTTAAATTATTGATGATAGATGAAAGATCTCAGATTACAGCATTAAATTTAAAATGGTTGAAATCATGGTCCAAGTGAAAAACACACTCTTTTTTAAGCCTGTTTCAATAGACTCTGTTTAAAAACATTTTTAGAACTCATAGAAATAAGATATTTTTTCCTCAGTCATTTTTTCCTCAACCATTATTTGAAAGCTCAACAGGCTCTAATGACTTAAAACCTCTGGGCTACAATTCAGACTTTACTCATTTTCAGAATTCTATATTTTTGTATTAGTTATGCTTGAATACAGTAGAGAATAATAGAGGAAGAAAAATCTTCTGTTCAGGCTAACAAAAAATTTATACCAAGTCACATAGAATTAGACAAAATTAACTCTTGAACATATTTTCCAGACAAATATTTTATATAATGTCTTTGCACAAGGATATAAAATTTCTGTGGCATCAGTGAAAACAACAGGCTCACTGAAGTTTGCTTGGAGTAAAAATAATTTCTGGAATTGTAAGTGTTCACATGCCTGTTATTTTATATCTAGTACTGCTTTATATAGCTAATGCAGAAGGATATTTCTGAGCCTTTAAATTTAAAAAGAGGCAGTACCCTAACAAAAAGTTTCAGTCATTTTTTCCTTCCACAAAAGGATACTGACATTTCACCCAAGCAGTAATAAAATTATCTATCACAAATATATACCACAAAATGCACTGTCATTCCCAAGCCAGAGGTAAGAGGCTTTTTGGGTCTTCTGGTTTTTGGTTTTTTTTTTATATCATTATCAGTTTGAATTTTCCCACAGTTCAATGGAATCAGGGATGATCTGATCCTCTGCTTTAGCCATAATAAGGCAAAAGTGTGTGGACAAATCTAGTAATGCTCAAGTGATGTTGGCACATTTGCTTCAAGCCTTTTCTATGCCAAATGGGTGCCCTGATTTTGCCTCTGATGGACAGGAAGTGATTTATCACAGCATTTGTCAAGAGGAGACTTGTACTCTTTCTTTTGTGCCTCATGTGCCATTACTAAGCTGTAAAATATTGACCATGAGTATTGAACCGAGAGATCTGTAAGTGAAATATTGGAGGGGTGGAAAATACTGAGGCTCATTCCATGGCTTGTCAAAACCAGTCCCTTCACTGGGATCAGAACATTTCTCAGAATTTATTCACCTTTTTCAAGATTCATCTCCTGCATCTTTTGCAATGATACCAAACCATTCCATCTGACAGGGGTATACAAAAATTGGTTAAGTGGTAAACATTCAGAGGAAGAGAGGGAGACTTTACTACTTGATGACCTACTTCTCTCCTGTATTGGATTAACAGGAATGCTGTTCAGATGGGCTAGGTATAGGTAATGAAATCACCTGAAATACAATCACCAAAACTACGTGAATTGAGTGAATAAACAGGGGAAGCAAAAATTCTGTGGTGGAATATTTTGCAGTTTCAGCCTGAAATGACATGAAGTGCAGCAAATTCTCATCAAGGCTTTGACAGCATTTATAATTATAGTGATAGATGATCTCCAAAGAGATCCTCAGCATAAATACTTGCTAGAAAAGGAACTGGTATATAAAGAAGGTAAGGCAAGATGCATTAGAAGCTTCCCAGAGCAAGTAATCTGGACAACCATAAGGAATTCCAACAGTCAAATATTGTCCAAAGAGGGTGTTATGAGATATGAATATCTTCATTTTTGTTTCTTTCTCTTCTATAAGCCTATTATCATGGCACTCTGTGCAACACAGTTGGTATGGGACTCTATCATCAGCAAAATGGATTTTTTTTTAAGTATTGTTTTCTTAATCACTCTGTGACCTATTTATTGTAAGTCATAAACAGATTTTTACCAATTCTTCTGGTTCTTACAAATCCAAATCTATTTATAGCCCTTTTGCTCTAAGCAATGTTAATTTTTTTATCTTGTCCATGCTACTACTCATTTTTGTTAAGACACCTTAGGTTTTATCTCTCTGGCAGCTAGTGAGAACTACTACTGGCTGCCGAGTGAGTCAGCAACATGATTTTTTCATAGCAGATTACAAAGTTACATGCTAAAAAAGAAAGTGTCAAATAATGCCTGTAGGTGGAATAAAATTATGGGTGATGCTTCAGCATAGAGGGGAGCATTTCATAGCCATTCTTAATTTCTGTAAAATATTAGCAGGGTATGGGGGAGAAGGACAGAGAAGGCTGAAACCATTAACAAAATGTAAAATGAGAGACAGCTCCTATCATGGGGGATTTTTTTGCACATCCAAGATATTGGTGTACTTTAGAGTTGTAACTTATAGCTTGAGACAGGAAAAAACAGTGTTGCACAAGGTCACCCTTTGTCATGGGGAGTAAGACTTCAAGGATGCATGATCAAATTTGTTGAGTCTTGCTTTCACGGTAAGCAAATATTCAATCTCTCTGGCTAGTTTTTATCAAGGGGACTATGGATACCAGAAAAGATTTTGAGATATTTGCATGACTTAAATAAGTTTTCACCCTCTTAATGAGTGAGAACAATTTCAGATTTTGCTACTGTTGTTGCTGTTTGTTTTTTGTTTTGCAATCATCCTGAATTTTTACTGTCCTAGCTAACTACTCATGCCACAGCTAAGTAGAGCCAGTGCCCCACTCTGTCTTTCTGCTTCAGAGATTGTGAAACCTGTCAAAAATGAAACTTGAACTGCAGCACAAGCAGCATTTGTGTGTTATTTGGTCACAAATTGGAAATGCCCAAAAGTCTGCAAACAATTAATAAAAGCATATTTTGTTCATATTGGGAGCTTGTGGAAAGGTGCAAGTTAACCCCCAAAGCAAGCACAGCTCAATGCTGTCAAGTTTCTTTGTCTGAACAGAACTCTTTACCCATTTGACCCATTTGAAATTCTGGTCTGTTAAAATTCCTCTGCCTCCTTGGTCACTGATGCAGGTAACTGGGGCAATACAGAGGGTGAAGGATAATGGGGAGTCTGGACAGAAGCATTTCCCACTGCACAGGGCAAACAGAGGCACAGGATAGGTGATGCAATCACCGTTGTAATTTGGCAGCCAAATACCACTTAGGGTTCTTTGCTTAAGGGGATGCATTTCCTCAGTTGTAAACCTGTGACACGCCCAGGTTTATAGCAATATATTAACTTAGTGATTTATAAAGGGTCAGACTTCACTTCTGCTAAATTAAACTGTTATGGAAGTTGTAAAATTATAAAAAGCCCAAGACCAGTTTTCTTTATTTTGTTAATTCTGCACTTTCTCAATAGTCAACACTTTAATATTGTTTTTGGGTGCCACTGAGAGGAGCTCAAATACCAATTTAGAAAAAACTAAACCTCTCAGGCTGTTGCCAGAATCTAATACAGATTTCTGAGTTTGCCTCATTCTCAGCCTTCAGAACAGAGAAGTACATTTTGTGGTGTAAATATCCATCTAAAGACACATCAGAAGTAATTAAATGCTGCTGTCTAACCCTGCCTCTGAGCAGGACAAGGAACTGGCGCAGCACTCCAGCAGCAGAAGCTGGGGGAGAGAGGTTTTCCTCTTTCTGCATGCCCTGTGGTTGTGCTTATCCTATCCTCAACAAGACACCCTGTCCCACCTTTCTCACTTTTTCAAGATCCAAGTGTCCTCAAAGGTGTAAACTCTGCAGGGATTTCCAGTATCACAGATCTTGGCAGAATGACTCATTCATACCAAAAGCTAGCACTAGCTACTCCGTAAATGAGAACACACACTGACGGAAGTAACTGCAATAATACTCTTTTGTAGAGGGATAATAATGAATGCAAAGTATTTATAAATTTGCATCTTTAATAATATCTCTAACCCCTCCCTGTACACACATCTGATGAGGTCTTGCTGTTTCTCTGCACAGTCTGCCTTAGACATAGTCTGTTGTAAATTTTCTCTCCATTTACATGGCTGGTATTTAAAAAGTACTATCAGGAGAGACTCTGGAAAAGTTCCCAAAATTATGAAGGGAGTGATAATACCTCAGCTGGCACAAAGACAATTGCAACTGAAGCAACGCTGAGAAGCCTATTGGTGTTGATCATCTACTGAAGCTGTTAGCACAGGTATAGGGCTTTATTAAATTAAAGATTTAGGGTGATGTGGTCCCCTTTACAAAAAGGAAAAACCTCTAATACTATAACTGTGGTGGTAAAAACTCTGTAGAGTAAGACTTGCAAAAGCACCACAAGGAAAGAAAAATGTAGTTTCTCTGAGTAAACTTTGTTGCTCTTTAGTGAAATGAATTTCTTGTTTTTCCAGTTTGCTCTGGATTGCTCCATGCATCCCTTACCTTGGCTATGATGCGGCAGAGGTGAGCACCTTCCTGGGCAAGGCTGAACAAGCTGCTGATGGCCGACTCCGTGATGTACAGGCTGCCCGAGAGCTCTATCTGCCTCAGCAGATTCTGGGAGATATAGCATCAAAAACAAGCTGATAACACACATTTAACATTGCATTTGAGTAGACGCAACCAAGGATAGTGATATTTAAAAATTAATATTAAGAGTAAGACAGTGGGTACGTGCGTGAGAACGTTTGGTTCAAAACTATTCAGCTATTTACTAAATTGTTATGGCTTTTGATCTGGGATCAGACCAGAATTTTCAGAAGACAACTAATTTAGGTAGTATAGAAGCTGAATCCTGTTGTGATCAAGATTTCCACTTTATTTATAGGGAATATTGCTACACCCTTTCTTACACTACTTTCTAGGGCTCTAGGTTCATCACAACTCTCAGTCAAAATGTCACTGACAAATAGACATTCTTAAAAAGAAATACAGTTTGTTTCTCCAATGTATGAAATAGACTAAATATTTTTATCTTTGTAGATAATTATCTTGCTTTTGCACTTGTGTCATTGCAGCTTTAGAGAAGCAAAGCTGTGAGAAGAAGATGAAGCCTATTTCATTTTACTGTTTCTGAAAAAAAAGACAGAATCACTGGAACAATTAATTATATTTTCTAGAAGGAAGGTAAGAATTTTTGTATTTAATCCAACTTTGAAAAAGTGCAAGGAAGTATCCCATATTTTACACACTTATTTATAAAAAATTCTATCACCTTGCCTTTAAGAGACCCTCTTCTTTCACCTTTAGCATTAGGAAAATGTTCCATAAAAGACGTGGCATAAGGTATTATCATATCCTGAAATAAATCCCGATACACTGATTAAAAAACAAGACCTTTTTACACAATTTAAGCTGAAACCTCTCATACAGATGGTTTGTCTGCTTCAATGTATAGCAAACTACCCTCAGACAATGTGTTTTTATGGCAGAAGTGGGCATATAGCCTGAGTGAATGGCTCACAAAACTGTTAATAAAATTTTTATCAATGAATTCTAATCCAAGTCCTTCAGCCACACAAATACATACAAGATGCTGTGGAGACAATAATTCCACTCCATGAAAAGGGAAAGGGAGTAGTATTTCAGGTGTGTCAGTAGGTGCCAAGATATCCAAAGGCAGAAATATCAGCAGTGAAGAACTGCTCTTCAGACTGAAAATAAATATCTTAAAAATTGCAACCTACTCACTGAAGGCTGGCATTTTTAAGATGGGAGGGAGGAAGAAGGAAGGAAGGAAGGAAGGAAGGAAGGAAGGAAGGAAGGAAGGAA
>JAHLSL010000073.1:4739581-4782841 GCA_025920805.1 Petroica traversi
AGGAAGGAAGGAAGGAAGGAAGGAAGGAAGGAAGGAAGGAAGGAAGGTGGGTCTAATTAGGTTGGCTAGACTTGCAAGTTGCTATTATTTCAATAGTGATCTAATGGAAAAAATATTAATGCGTTTGCAGCCAGAGTATTTATCCAGTGTATTTCACAGAATCAGAACCACAGAATGGGTAAGCCTGGAAGGGTCAACCAGAATTCATCATTTAAATGCCTTGCAAGAAAGAGACATCAGGAAAAATATGTAACACGGTAAGCTAAAGGATCATTTTGTTTGGGATTTGAGGTTATTGGAGAATTTGGGAAGAACACCTAAATTTTATTGCAACATAATTGAGTTCCTGATCATAGATTTTTTGAAAATTGACAGATGTCATTCTAATCCTCCTCTTAATCAAAGAATGGCTTGGGTTGGAAAAATCATCTAATTGCCATCTCCCTGCCATGAGCAGGGACAGCTTCCACTAGATCAGATTGCTCAGAAGATCCATGCAATCTGGCCTTGGATCCTTAATGATCATCACCCTCAAGATTCAATATTTTTGGAGGACCTTTTTGGTTTGGGTTGTTTTTTTCTTTGGTTTTTTTTTTTTTTTTTACTATAAACTAACCTGTGCCTCATATGTTAAAACCAGCTCTATCAACTGGCCAAAATATTGGGCAACTGTAGTGAGTGTTTCATTAACACAGGATTTCATGGACTTCAGTATCTCTTCATCTTCAGTCTGTAAGCACCTGAAAAGAAAGAGAAAGGAAAGGGGTGAAGAAAAAAAAGTTGTAACAGACCTGATTGTCAGAGGTGAGGCCCGTGTTAATCACAGGATGTAATGGGAATTCAGTGTTCTCAAGGGCACTGTCTTTGTGCCATTAGCATCATTCCAGACTTTAATCAAAGCTTTGTCTACACAGAGTAAATACACCATGAAAGGATAACTGTGGACACTACTGAATAATTTTGGGATCACTATTTGCCTCACAGGCTGCAAGCCAAATTGTGCTGCAGATGCTGTGTATTTACAGTTTACAACACAGCTCTTTTCCTCTTATGCTGATAGTTTAACTCTTGAATTCTTGCATTTCAACTGCAGCTGTGCTTATTCACCCATCTTTCATGATTAATGAAGGGCTTTCAGTAATTTTCATTTCTTTACCTTCTTTGTCACAGTTTAATGATAGCAGTATAAGGGTGAAGAAAGAAATGTGTGTCCAGATGAGTTAAACAGCATAATCAAAAATAAAATTTGGCCCTCTAGACAGAAAGATACATAAAGCATCTTTACAGAGTTAGTATAGTTATCCTGTAACCAGTGATGTTTGGCTGTAATTGAAGAAAAGAGATAAAGAATCAAAACTTTCTACAACTCAAAAAAAAAACCCTAATACTTCTTCACAGAAATGCATTCATTTGAATTTTCAAAACATATGCAACTCAGGAAGGCCACTGTAATGAAAGATATAGTTTGGGTGATCAGCCTCTCTGCCTGCATACAGGTACCTTTTCAGCTTTTCCTGTCAGACACCTATATAAATTTTTTGTCAAAAAGACAAGAAGGGAGAGGGCTGATCTGGGTCAGACAGTTGGAGATTGGAGCTCATTATTAAATCAGTGTGTCTCACAGTAGAATATAAAACTAAAGTCTGAGTTGTGTGGGTTTGGCAAAAAACAATAGTGCTCCAAAAATGTTATTTCCTGATAATAAGATGGTATCTTTTCCCTGATGATATCCCTGAAACAGAATGACTTGAACAGTGTTTAAAGTAAATAAAAAAATAGTGATTGAACTGTGCTGGAGGAAATGTGTAACTTACATTAGAAAGCAGAAATAGCATAAGAATTACAGAGATTTTTATTTTCCAGTCTAATCATTCCAGAGTACAGGGAGATGAGTAAACTTACAGCTACAATTTAAAGAAATGTGATTTACTTTGGTTTGATTTACAATAAATGGATTTGTTCATACATGAACATGTAGTACAAGTCTCACAACTCAAATTCTCACACCAGCTGAAATCTTGACTTCACAGAACTAGAAGGGAACTTTGTCACCGATACTGCCACAGCCAGGCTTTCTCCCTTGTTGTCTAAAAGTCCTGAAAAACACACTTGCATGCAACTTTGCATCTTAGGGTCTTTGTTAAACAGCAGATGCCATCTTTCACTAGGATGTAGTCTAGGTAAAAGCATCTCGCTTCACCCACCAGAGACCAACATTAAGAACATTGCAGAGCTACAGCAGCCTAGTACAAAAAATTGAGAGTGCCCATGGATTTGTGCTTCTCGTTAGAGGTTCTACATCATAATAAAACAGCAAAGTTCATATTCCAACAACAAAATTAAATTTACCTTTCTGTGAATGCTGTAAATTCTGAACACTTGTCAATTAAAAGTTTTTCCAGCTGCAGAGAGAGAGAGCGGTTTTAAAGTTATATCCATACACACAGTTGCTTTACAAAACTAAATAAACCTTGTTTGTTGATCAAAAACCCTCTCAAAACATTTAATAGGAACACCATTCATCTACTTTTTGAATAAAACAGGTAGAGGTAAAACTGAGGTTAATGAAAAAAGTAGCACTTTCTACATTGTAAATGCAAAGGAACTCACAAATGGGGTGTCAAAATATTTTAGTCCTGTAAAAGCAAAAGGTTTTTTCAATGCAATCTGTCAACATTATTAACATTCAGAATCGAGCCTTTGATAAAATAGGATCCAAAGTAAGTCAAGAATATTTCCATTGATGAAAAGAGATTGGAAATTCTTCAACAAGGGACCAGTATCAGTACGTAAGGATTTCTTAGAGATTGTTAAAAGAAAGTTAAATTATTACAATAAAATAAAAATTCAAAAAGTGAGAGGAACATGGCATCAGGTAAGGCATCCTCTCACCTGGTGCATTTCTTCTGAAGAGGTCCTGGTGAAGGCGTTGTACTCGTTTATCATAGACCGCACATGGCAGTTGACTCTCACCGTCATGCTGTGGACCCTATGCCACCTGTTCTTCTCCAGCTTCTGAGCAATCCTGGTCAGCTCGGTGCTTATGATCCAAGCTCTCTTCAGCAGAAGCTGCAAGTTGTCACAAGTGCTGTACTGTGAGGAAAGAATGAGTTCATTCTGTTCATCCTTCTCCATGCTGATGGGCTTGGATTGGAGAATGCACATACACTCGCAATCTGTCATCAGCTTCAGATCTTCCATCCATCGCTGAACAGAGTCCACCTGGATCAGGTGCATGCTGGAAGGCAGACAAGGAGAGGGGAGAATGAGGTAAAACAAAAAATCTTAGAATAACCACCAGCAGCACCCACTGCTAGGTTACAACTGATTGACAAAAGGCAAATAATTGAACAAATAATTTTCTTGTAGTAACACAGTGACACGTTTAGCTCTTTATTGCAAAAACAGGTTCTGGATTTCTAATCAATTTTACACCACATACCTTGCTATAAAATTATATCTGAAAAAGTAGTGGATATTAGAGATAAGTAAACAGAAGTTTAGAGTGGTTTTTGGGGGAAACATGAATTGCACATTGAGAGTTTAATGAGGAGTAGGAGCAGAGCTGTGAATGTGTTTGCTTGTTGTTTATGGGACTGTCAGATTTTTCTAAACACTTGGCCTATCAAGTGCTTACCATAAAATTTTACCTTGCAGCATCTCTCCAAAGTCCTTCCAACTTACGCAGCCAAACCAAGACAGTGAACAATACTGCCAGAAATACATATTTGTTCCATGTCATAATCCCTTAAAACCCAGCTGGATTCTACTTCCTGCCCAGACCTTTACCTTCCCCCTTCTTTCTCGTTGATCTCTGTACAATTTGTTCACTGAATTTCAAAGCACATTTTTTACACTACAACAAATATTATGTGAACCAACAAGACTGAAAAGCTCCTTGAGAAGTGTACCCTGACACAAGGGCAGTGAGCCTGCATTTTGTGCCCTTGCACCCTCCAGCCAGAAAAATGTTGTATCTGAGGCAAGAGTTGCACTGATTTCTAGCTCATCATGAGGGATCACAAACTTCACAGTCTTAGATGAAGATGCCTACAGTTTTTCCTTATAAGGTGTCCAGATCCTAATAAAAATTAATTAATCCTCTTCCCAACCATACTAAAGGTTTCCAAAAAATTGACGATGAAAGGTAAAGAAGAAATTAGATTAAGTGAAAACAAGAGAAAATGTATTTAACTATTTTTTTCAAAACTCTGTTGGTATCCTACAGTTAATATGAGAATGTAGTGGACAGTTGTCTACTGTCTGAATACATGTGCAGGTTTTTATGATTCTATACCAGAAAGGGCAAAAAGAAAGTTTGTATTGTAGTCCCCATTCTTTTCATTGAGATATTGATTTATTGCAACTGTGCAACACAGCAGTAACATTCTGTGCTGTTATATAAAGCTTTACTGCTAGAACAAAATCTGCAATTACATTAGCTAAGCTAAGGAGGACCAGGTGGAAGCCTTTTCAATTCTTGTGCTTCCATTTATACAGTGAGCACCAGATGAACTCAAGATATCTCCTGCCAGACCACTCCAGTAATATTCCATAAATAAACAAAATTAATTTACATACACAGGAAAAGGAGACTCACCTCAAGTATCATTTCACATAAATTGACAGCAAACAAGATACAAGAGATCAGTTTCACTGATCCAATCTCCCTTTTCACAATATATGATGAAACTACTTTTAATTTCGAACTTTACAGGCTACTGCTATTTAAAGTCTTTATCTCACTAAGCTCTGAATATTGTGTAATTGCATTTCATGATCGATTGAGGCCCACTTTCTTCTTGCTATGTGTAGTCTCCTTATTGCCTTTTTGGATCTGAAGCAAGGTTTCCTAATAAACAAAAACAACAACTTCAGAAGTTTGAGACCGTGATTTATGACAGTGTGCATAGTTTGCATGCAGAACAGGATAAACTCATTTGACACAGAGTAATGTATCTTTCATTTCCAAAGTGCACTGTGATAATTGATTAAATCTCTGTTGAGTAAGTAGAAATAGACTTCTACAGTATAAATTCACATGGACAAAAAACAGAATAGAAGGATAGTGAGGAAAAAAACAACAACAAAAAGTAATTCATATTTCCTTTGCTCCCAAAAGCCATGCTTCATTCTAAAGAGAAAGATAATGAGTTGCACAAAAAGAACTAAAACACAGATTTTAAACCCTCCTTGTTTGCTTCTGTTCCTACTAATTGCCAGAAGCACAACTGTAGAATGTAGGATATTCTTTCACTGAAACTTAGTGTTCCTTAACTAACAACAAGAGCAAAAAATTATACCATTCCTCTCCTTCCAGAGGACCACAGAAAACTCCCCCAGCTTACTATGTCAGCTTTTCTGACACACTGTCCTTTGAATTAGACATACATCATTATCACTTGAATTAAATACATAAATGATTCACCTTCATCCAAATCTCACTGTATTTAGATAAAACCCTCTTAAGCATTCCACAGGTGAAATTATAGGCTCAATTTTTACATATTAAAATAAGAAAAGCAAAAAAAAAAGTGTGATCATCCCTAATTAGCTATTAAGAATCACATTCCAGGTGGCATTTACTGAACTCAGAAAATAAGTTGGAAATTTCCATTTTGTCTCCCTGTTACTGAAAAAAAAAATCTACGCCTACAAAATAAAAACAACCATAATGGTTCAGACAAAAAAAAAAAACAAACAAACTCTGTTTAGCCCATTATCCTGGTCCCAACATGCCCATTAGGAGATGCATAAGGAAAGATTATAAGAACTGTGGCAAGAGCTGAGCAATCCCTCCTTCCCATCTTCTGGCAATTAGTGGTTTAGGAACTTCCTCAGCCAGAAGTTGTGTCTGAGTAGGATGTTTTTACAATTCATGAAACAAAAGTAGCCATTAATCTCTTTTTGAACTCAGTTAAACTTTTGGCCTTTGCAACAACTAGTGGCAGTGTCTCACATTGTTTATTTTTTTTTTTGTATGAAAAAGTGTTTGCTTTAAACTTGCTGCCTGGAGATACGAACACAAATACTTTAGCTGGTACATTCTAAGAGATATTGCAAATGAAATGATGGCTCTGTATTCACCCTCTTCATGCAATTCATTATTTTATTTGCTCTAGCCTATCTCCTCTAGGTTATTTTATTTATATCAGCATAGAAACTCAGTTATCCAGTCTGTCCCCTTATAGACATTATTCCAACCCTCTGACCATTCACTTACTCTCCCCACCTTTTTAAAAAGTCTTTTCCAGTTTCCTTATGTCCCAAAATATGATGGGAAAACCAGGACACAATATACAAGGTTCAGGTAAATTTAAAAATTTGAAACATATTTTCTGCACAGTCCCTATTTTCCAGCAATTCTTAAATTAAATTGCTTTTTTACTTAAGTGTTTTCCAGAGGGCTGATTCACTACCACCTTTCTGATAATACACTTATTTTGATTCCAGAATCTCTTCCATGAGTGATAATACAAAATGTAGAGTTCACTATTCTACACATTTGGTGAAAGAAATTGTGCTTTGGTTCCCTTTCCCTCATCACAAGCACTACTTTATGTTCATTAACACATAATTTCTTCTATCATTTTACAGTCTTGTATTGTCCTGCTTTTATAACTATTTTCAGGTCACTAATACATTAAACAAGATTTGCTCAAGCATAAGAGACCTTACTTGTGTGATTTTCCAGAGTTTTCTCTAATTTAGCAAAAATATCTGGTTGACTGGCTGAGACCTTGATGTTTATAGAATCATAGAATCATTTAGGTTGGGAAAGGCTTCTAGCACTATCAGCTCCAAGGATTAACCCAGCACTGCCTGGTCCATCATTTAACCATGTGCTTTAGTGCCACATCTACACAGCTTTTAGATATCTTCAGGGATAGTGACTCAAACACTTCCCTGGGGAGTCCATTCCAGTGCTTTACAACCCTTTCAGTGAAGAAATTTTCCCTAATTTTCAGTTGAAACATCCCCTGGGGCAATTTCTTCTTGTCCTATCACTGGTTACTTGGGAGAAGAGGTCAGCTCTCACCTTGCTCCGTCCTTCTTTCAGGCAGCAATAAAAAGAGATATGCTCCTCCTCAGCCTCCTTTTCTCCAGGCTGAACACCCCCAGCTCCGTCAGCTGCTCCTCACAGGGCTTTTGCTCCAGACCCTTCCCCAGCTTCCTTGCCCTTCTCTGGGCTTTCTCCAGCCCCTCAACATCTTTCTTGCTGAGAGGGATCCAAATCTCATCACAGCATTCGCAGTGGGGCCTCAGCAGTGCTCAGTACAAGAGGACAATCCCTGCCCTGGCCCTGCTGGACACAATATCCACCCAAGCTGGGAGCAGCCAGTTTTTCCAGTGGAATGCTGTGGAACACAGTGTAAAGGTCTTTACTGAAGGCCAACAGACAACAGCTACAGCCTTCCCCCATTCACTCAGTGGGTTCACCTTGTCAGAGATCAAGTTGGTCACAGGACCTGCCTTTCCTGAACCCCTGACTGATCCCCTGGTTGTCCAGGATGTGCTGCCTGATGGCACCCAGGATGACTTGCTCCATGACCTTCCCTGGCTCAGAGGTCAGGCTGCCAGGCCTGTGGAACCCTGGGTAGACCTTCCAGCTCTTCTGGAAAATGGGTGTCAAGCTGGCTAAAAAGCAATCACCTGGGATCTCTCCATACAGCCAGGTGTACTTGGTAAATGATGGAAAGTGGCCTAGAGAGCACTTCTGCCAGGACACTCAGTATCTTTGGGTGGATCCCATTCATTCCACAGACTTTAGTATCATTTCTCCTTGGAATATGGGGGCTTCACTCTTTTCCTTACCTCTGTCTTCCAGCTCAGGGGGTGAGAATCTGGAGAACAGATGGTTTTACTATAAAAGACTGAGGTAAAAAGGCACTGAGTACCTCAGCCTTTTTCTCACTCTCTGTCACCATATTTTCCCCCACATCCAATAAAGGATGGAGGGCCTCTTAGCCCCCCTTTTGTTGCCAATGTATTTATAGAAACATTTTTTATTGTTTTTACAGCAGGAGCCAGATTTATTCTGATTGGGCTTTAGCCCTTCTAATTTTCTCCCTGCATAACCCCATGGCATCCTTGTAACTCTCACCAGTGGCTCTCCCTTTCTTCCAAAGGTGATGAACTTGCCTTTTTTTACTGAATTCCAGCCAAGGCTCTCTGTTCAGCCAGCCTTCTTTCCCACCTGCTCATCTTTCTGCACATGGGCACAGACTGCTCCTGTGCCTTTAGGATTTCCTTCTTGAAAGGAAGATGTACAGATACATAGATGGATAGTAGTTATCCACTAGTTAAAATTACCAAAATTAGTACACCATGGCATATTGACAAAAAAGCAATTTATCTAGACACTATATTATAAAAGCAGCATTTAATGTAAAAACAGTTGTAAAAATAATTCAGTGCAAAAAGAAAATACAAGAGAAAGTCTCCAACATTTCTTAAAAGTCATTCTGCTTTAATTGAGGTTGTAAAGTATTTGACACAGTTTTCAAGAGCACTCAGTTGAACTTGAGTAACAAGCAATTTGAATACTCTGAATTCTAGTGTGCTTGCCAAAACACATAGTCTTTAATAATTGAATATTTTTGAGAAAATCCTCTGGTGTCACTGGCTGAGGCCAACTTAGAGGCACAGCCTGTTAAAAGTGTGTTACTTCAAAAGATGTTTGGGCCTTGTTTCATATAGATGTTTCTGCACTACATAACACATTGCAGGCAAATTTCATCCTGGGTAAAGACATTAAAAATACTCCTTTTTTAAATATCTAAGAAGAGACATATTATATTCAAAGTTCTGATACCAGCTTTTCTCTTCTCCCCCTCCCCCCACCCATTTTTATTTCTTTGCTATTTTCTATCATCTCTTAAGTGATTTGTTAACTAACAAATCAAGATTTTTAGGATAGAAAAGATGGATGGATATCAAAAGGATTGATGTCTCTCATGTTGGTGTTAAATGAATACAAAAGTCAAGAGTTAATAACTAGATCATTTGTTTAAAATTTTCGGCTTGCAGCTCTTTACCACCGTTTCATTGGCAGCACAATCACTTCTGTTTTAAATTGCAAATGTTATCATGAAAATGAGTTATACCTCCAATTTAGCACTGAGTTTCACTAAGTGCAAAAGTTTCATGTTTTATAACATTGTGTTGAAGTCTGAGCTGATCAATTCACGTGAATAATTCCAGTGGTCGTTTTTATAAAGTAGTAAGACTTCTGCTCAGTCAAATTATGTTTTCAAGGCTTCTTAGCCTTTTTATCCATTTTCACCTAATATGACAGATTTATTACCAATGCTAATGATAGCATTTAGTATTGCTTCCAGATAAGCCTATGGTGTAAGTCAATGCCAAATCTCACAACTGTGTGCAAATTTATTATTCTAATTAATGGTAGGTAATTAATTGGCAACAAACAACTTATTGAATGAATTTATCCCCCTCTTTGAACATAAATAATCTCTAATTTTTTTCTAATTCATCTTTTCAGAATTATTCATGGATATGCAATTTACCCAGGGCTAACTTCCACATCAATACAAAGGCCAGCAGAACTCAACTCTCAGTGGAAGGAGAGAGTGAAGAGCTATAGAGACTGTGCTCATTTATCTTCAATTGCTTCACACGACACTGTTCACGTAAAAGAGCTCTGTAGATACATGATATTGTATTAGCAGTGATTTTGGCAAAATTTTGTGGAGCTAGCTGGAGAGATAGCTTAAAAAACGCACAGTAGCTTTAAGATAGATAAGAATCACATTCCTGTTTTTTACGTGTGTGCACTTGCTATGTAGATCATTCCTAAGGTAATAAAATCCTATAAATATTTAGGGGTTTGTACCTGATTCGGCAAGATAAAAGTACAGCCAGGTGATTCACTGGGTGATTTCGGTTTTTTTACTTAATTTTACCTACTTGTTTGCCAGTGGAACACCAGTAATCCAACTTCATTGTGGCAAAAGGTGACTTTAGTATGAATTATTTAAACCTTTAGAACAAATGGATAAAATTTACTTCCTAGGTTTTAAAAAAGTTAACAGGCTATATTGAAATGGTACTTTAATTTGCCTCAGTGATTACTCCATTGTTACAAAGTCTAACTTCCCCAAATTAAGCCCATAATGGATAATGCAGGTTTACTCAAACATCACCTTGGTAGAAAAGTCTATAAGTAAAGTAAAAACACAGTAATCACTTGTAACATATAAGGTATAATGTTTGAACTTACAGTTGTTTCATCAGGCCTCTTTAAAGGGCCAAACAAATAATTTCGTGTTAAACGATGCACCAGTGTTCTCCTCGAATCTTTACATTTTTCTGAGAAATCCTCACTGTAAGCTTTCCCTCTAAAAATGTCTGGAAATATACCAGCCCGGAATTGCTGGCACACTGCAAAACTTAAGGAAGTCACTCTGTAAAATCACAGACTAACTCAGCTTGCTGATTAGTTTATGTAAAGTCTAGGATAAACTGATCATATACTAATTCTCTCTACATGGGTATATGTTAGTAGGTCCAGTCCTATCCAGTCTCCATCAGCCTTCAGGTTACTGATAACCATCAGTAAGGGTTACTGAGGCACAGTTCAAGAGGGTTTGAGGAGTTTTTCTTCCTGCCTAGCTCATTAAATTGCTAAAAGAGGAGCTCTCTGACAAACACACAAGCCACTGAGTTCAAAGAAATTAAAGACCACTGTAAAAGAATACAATTTCCTAAAAGAAAGGAGGAAAATGCAAAAAAGCCCCACTATCAGAAAGTTAATGACAGTATAAGGCTGATAGTTGGCCTCTTTCCAGGCAAAGCTGAACAGAGAACATGCTAATATTGTCACAATACTTACCAAAAAAAAAAATGTCTGTTGAATTTATATTTCTTTAGTAACATTAATTCATTTTAACAATTAATATTATTGTATCTTCAGGGTTGTTATAAGATAGTAAACCAAGGAAAATTTTCAAAACCACTGAGATTGTTGAACCCAGTCATACTGGCATATTCAGATTTAACAAACCGTTATGGATTCAGATCACATTTAATGAGCTTTGATTCATCTTAAGGAATCAACCAGACTTAGAAACAGGCAATTTTAGCCACTCTAAAATTCGGATATGAGTGATAGGGCAAAAAATAATCTGCTGACCAAGCTCTGTGAGGGGTGTTGGTTCTTCTGCTCAGTATGTTACCTGATGGTTTGTAACAACCTATTTACCAGTGCACAGACAAAAGTAGTGCTGAAGATGAAAGATCCCATGACTCAATCTCTTTGCAAATGACAGCCTGGGTCTTGCTAAAATGTGCAACCGTTATAGTTTTCCTGAGAGAAGAGATGAGATTGCAGAGTTGAGTGATCATAGCTTTGTGCACAATGGCAGAATCCATTATTTTTGACTTCTTTTAGCCCAATGCAAGAAGAAAAGCATAGATTTACTCAGAACCTCCTTACATATTCTCCCAGGAGTTTAAAATCTGACATGGTTACTGAAACTCGTTGATAATCTTGAAGGGATGTTGCCATCAGCACACATTTAAATTGCAGATACTTGAATACACACGTAGTTCTCGCTCCCATAAATAACTGGGCATGTTTCTTGCACTGTGAAGGAGAAAAGCCAACAAGGCCAGCAACAGGAGAGAATATGCTCCAGAGAGCTCATCCTGATTTGCTGCTTCCTGGTGCTCAGGCTACACTTGTAAGTGAAGGGGACAATATTCCTCGTGGCCTTGTAAGAACAATGTGCTGCAAGAGACAGACACTGGGCTGGGAGGAGAACTAGGAATGAAAGTGAGAAGGAGAAAAACAACACTGGACATAATTTGGGGCCACAGACAGTGAAAGTGCTCAGACACAATCACAAGCAATGACTAATTTGGAGGCTAACATGAGTGCCCATGAAAATAGCACCAGTGCCTTGTTGAACATTGTTTTTTTCTTCCTCCAATTCTGCTTTAATTTGTAGTTTAATAACAAACACTACATCTCTCCATGCCTTATTCAAAGGAATTATGACATGCATTATGAGCAGCAGCATTAGCCTTTCACCTCCTACTATTTCCTCATTTAAGGTCCTAACCCTACTGATTAAGTAAAGCCTGGATTACTTAATGAAGGGAACAACAAGCATTTTACAGGGAGCTATGAGATCAGTATCACTCAGGAGACTAGAGAAATTTGGAGACCCTTGTTCACATCTATTACACAGCAGCTCCAGCTAAAACTGTCGAAAAAAAAAGGTGAGAGAAGGACAGCCTGATGTTGGCTTTTCTAAGGTTCCCATCAAAATATTAACCCATCAACGGACAAATTTAAAGATGAAAAGTAGCAACACAGTGTCACAAATACTGGAATGAGTTGGCAAAAATACCTTAGGTGGTCTCATTCAAATAAGAAAGCAGTTTCTGATCAAACAAATTCAGTATTTGTGCACAGGTTTATATATTTCTATAGAAGTCAGAAAATAGAAAAGGAAATATTACGCCATCAAACCTACACTTCTAACAGTAGAAGCAACCAGATCAGATAATTTGATCATAAATGGCTTAAAAATCACTCTAAAAATAATTTAGAGGGCTCAAATATGCTCTATTTAATGGCTATTCTAGAATCACAGTGGAAGTTTGGTGGAAGTTTCTTATTTTTAATCTAAATTTCCTAAAAGCCAGCTCACTCCCATTTTGTTTCATCTTTCCTTATAAATAACATTTTATCTCTGAATGCATTTCTAGAAAGCAAACACACGTTCTCAGCTTCTAATTTGCAAGACTTGACAAGCAAAATTTTTCAGATTCTTTTTATGAAACTATGTCTCTTTCCAGACCCCTGCTTTGAATAGATTTGTAGTTTTTGTAAAATTAATCTTTTACTGAAAGACTTAATATCATGCTAGACAGAAAACAAAGTCTGACAGTAATTAGTACACACTTATCTCCACCAGAAATCTCATTTCACACAGTCTAGGCCTGAGGTTTCTGCTTTCATCACCACATCTTACTGGCAAAGGCAGTCACAAACACCTCAATCAACTGGCATATGTAGGTTTTCCTCCTATTTTTTTTTCCATAGAATAAACTACAGTTTATTCTAGTTCCCAACTCCCCTTGAGATTTCAATTTCTCCTCCTTTTTTTAAATACTTAAAGTTCACTTCTAATTCTCTCCTTTCAAAAGTGTCCTTTGTCATTACCCCTTTGGCTAATCACTAGTTTTGTGTACTTAATAGTAAATTCCATATATAAAATCACCAAATTTCTTTTGTTCAGAGGGAAAATTGTAAAGTAATTTTGTTTGCACTAGAGAATGATAGATTATTCATTACTATGTATCTTTGGTAGGTTCATGTATTGGCATCCCATTTCCTGAATTATTCCAATACTTTAACCACCTTTTACTAGAAGGTTTTCCTTTTCTTTTCCAATTAACTCTTATTCCACCTCTTTCTCACTTCTTAGATACAAACATTATATTTTACTATTTTACGCTTGGAGTCACTACAAAATGTTTTAGTAAGTTCAGCAGGCTAAACAGAGTAATTTTCCTGCGTTTTGTATATTGTGTTTTGCTTCTATCTCAGAAGCATGTCTTTCTCTTTCCATTCACTTTACAAAGTCAAAATTGGATGGTTACTGTTCCTGGCTGCATTTCATTTTCATTTTTGCTGGTGTTGAACCTGAGAAAGTCAGTCTAACTGAAGGCCTAAACACAAATAAAGCAGGTTCAATAATTTCAACCAGCAGAAGAAGTGAAACTCACAACATATATGCATTTCGAACCACCTCTAAAAACAAATACTCAGACTATACTATCACTTTTTCCATCATGCTTTTGTTTATCATAAAACACTGGAGGCAAAAATATTTTCAAATACAGTCCAGTATTTTTCCACTGAAAATAGAATTCTGAGTCACCTTGCTATAAAGCATATTTCTATGGAACAGCTGCAATGTAATATGTCATACGCTTCTGGGTGATCATCATGAATACCTGAGGATTGTAACATAAGCAGCAAATGTGAACCACCAATCTAAAATGGGATAAAGAAATGCAGTTTCAACACTCCTAAAAATTTTAAGTAAATTCCCCCTCTGGCTTCAGTGGACTTTGGATGAGGTTTGGGTGTGTGGCACTTATGATTCTTTTGACAATGCTTACAGAAAACTTCCCCAAGAGAAATAATCAAGGATAAAGAATTTTAAGTACAACATAATCCCACACTGGAATTGAGACAAGACAAGCAATTGACTGAAGTTACAATTAATGGAGAATGTTCTCAGGAACCTTAACTTTCAAAGTTAAAAAAAAAAAATCAGGACCAGAATCTATGGTTTCCAAGGATTCCATGACCCAGTGACTCTAGGATTCCATGACCCTGGAAACCAACGGTTCCAGAACTGTCTCCAGAGCAATAAGAGAAGGTTGGTGTGAGAGGGAGGTGCTGCAGCA
Organism: Petroica traversi; assembly: GCA_025920805.1. NCBI lineage: Eukaryota > Metazoa > Chordata > Aves > Passeriformes > Petroicidae > Petroica > Petroica traversi. The sequence continues at coordinate 4,754,033 of JAHLSL010000073.1, forward strand.
GACGCTGCTCAGAGGCACTAACTGGTAAGTGACCTCCCTCCAGCCCCTCGGGCTCACTCAAGGACTCTCCAACATCTCCAGGCCTTTAGCAGTAGAGGGAGAGCCTGACAAACAGACAAACTCTCTCTTTTGAGATTCAAAACTCATGTAAACAGTGAGAGTGTGTGAGCTCCACCAGCACTTCATCATTCCTTGTTTCCCAGCAGAGGGGCCTGCTGAGCTCAGCCTGTCCTGAGCCTCTCTGAGGCCGGGCACAGCAGCTGGGCAATGTCGCCGCCATCAGCCTGCAACTGGCTCTGTTAGGCCTCTCCTCCCCTCTTCCTGCTTAGGGGACTTTGTTTCCACTTTCATCTAGAATTCTGGACCTCTCTCTCCTCAAACATGGCCATTTCTGGTTTTCCTCTCTGTGTATAACACTTTCCTCACCTTCCCCCTCACCATATGCTGGTGGAGACTCTTTGGGCAGCTGAGTTTGGAACTTGCAGCTATGCACTGAAGAGCACCTCGGGCCTCCAGGCTTTTTTCAGGGCTAGAAAGGATGCTAAAGCTTTTATTCCAGTGTGAAGCTGCTTTTTCTTCTTGAGAATTTGAATCTTGGGTCATTCCACCTTTCATTCTCTTTCAAGGAAGGATCTGCCATGGCTTTGGCAATCTTCTGGGTGCTGCTTTTGCTGATAGCAGCTATTGAAGAGAAGGGATTTGTTCGTGAGAAGGAAAGAAGGGAAAAAATCCTTCAGAGGTTGAAGGAGCAGGAGAAGAGCCTTCGGCTGCTACACTTGAGTGTGAGGAAGGAAATTGCAGACCTGGAAGCCAGACAGGAGGCACTGGCAAGACCTGCATTGACACTGGAGAAAAAGATCCAACACTACATCTCTCAAGTCCTTTACTCGGCTGCCATGACGCTGTTCAAGCTGTGGGGATAGCATTTGCAGGAAGTCACTTGTTAGCACAGTGGAGAAGAAGAGACTGACACAATACTCCTGGGAAAGAAGTGGCCTTTCCTGACAAGACCCTTTATGCTAACTAGGGGCATTCACATCCACCTGGACAGAACTGTAGCAAATCTTTGTTTAGTTACTGTTGAAATTCGCTCCACTAACAAAAACTTTGTGCTCTAATGTATTAAGAATTTCTTCTTTTTCGTATCAATTGTTATAAATCCTAGACTTCCATTAACGAAATGAGACAGATTAAAACAAAAGAATAAATTTATCAGAATTGTTTGCTTGCAGCCAAACAATTTCGTCTTTTGACTCTGGTATTTTCCTTGAATTGTGCATTACTGTTACAGGCCAAATTAACAACACTGTAGAAATAGAGACCATGTTTGCAAAACAATACTACAGATGTGCAACATAACTTTACTATGCTAAATGGACAGGAACTTAGAGGCAGATGGTTCAGAAAGAGGCTGTAGATATTTTGACTGGAAAGCAGGGAAAAAACAGTTTAGCATTGTTTCCTCCAGCAATAATACAGACAGAGTTGTTTGTTTAGAATGAAAGCTTATACTGTCATCCAATCCTGGCAATAAGGATAAGAGTAGATAATAAAAAATCTTAAATATGTTTAAAGCTGGTGGCCGGACTTAAACAATGACAGCAAATCATTCCTAGTCTGAATGTTGCATCTCAAAACCATAAAAATTTAGGAAGGAATTGTAGGAAATACTTTCTTCACTGGTGTCAGTGGATTTTTCCTACCCTTTGCAGTTAAAAAAGAATTTTACCCTTTGAATGTATTCATGGACATTTGAGTGCATAGTGAATGCTTTGAACTTCCAGGGTTTGGAGGGTACACTGCGGGGTGCAAGGAAATTCTGCACAGGCATGCTGTAGGCTGTACACCTGTTTAAACAAATGAGAGCTCAATAGGATTATTGAGTTTGATTTCCTTCCAAGCCATAAGCAGTGCCCTTCAAAGAATTCTTTTTTCAAGAGCAAATGCAGCACGTGACGGGGAATGTGCATAAGCAATGAGGGCTGTACCAAGATGGCCAGAATGGTGCAAGAACCACCACCCAACAGACTGAGGCATCCAGACAAACCTCTTTTTTCCATAAGTCTGGGCTAACCACACATGTTCAGTAACCATGTGCACTTCCCACAATGTTTTCTGAGTAACTCCTGTTTAAGGTTGTAAGCTTTGTGCTTCATTTAATATCAGAATGAGAAATACAATATTTTTTCCCTACTTATTCATACATATATGATGGGAGGCTGTACACAGTCAGACTTTTATTTGCTGAATTTCCTAAAACTTCTATGTCTCTCCAGCCACAATATTACTCAGAGCAGAAGACCAATCTAGTGGATACATTCAAGCAGAAAATTCAAAAGTTGGGCTCCACTCTTTGCTTTCCTACTAATATTCTGTCATTTTTCTCTCCTGCTAAACTCCCTTCTCTGATTAGTCTAAGAAGTGACACTTCCTTGGTTTTGCACTGAGCATTGCCCAGCGTTCTCATCTTGATTGGAGCTTCCAGATGTTACTGTAACACAATAAAGGCAGGATAAATGCAAAAATTAAATTTTTCCAAGCAATCCTGAGAGGAGTTCTAAGGGCCAAATAGAAAAAGGAAAACAGAAATGCATGGTTATTTTTACTACCGTAGAGTTGCTTTTGAATGATGGACAGCAGCTGAAATGTGAAGAATGCCTGAATAGAACACTCTCATTAAAATATAGAATCCAAAGCAATTGGATTCCAAGACCTGAACTAGACAAGAGTTTAGTAGGGTGTTTCATAAGAATGAATGAGGTGAAGAAGTAAACACAGCCTGGTTTCCTGGTGAAAGCAAAGATGAGTGGGTTAGGAATCCCGCAGATTGTTCATTCTTGGGAAATAATTCATTAGCGAGGACTTTTCACCTCACTGCTGTTCACAGCAACTCACAATATCAGGTGCACAAGAGTAGCAAGGGAGGGAGAAAATCTGGCTGACAAGAGCCCCATTGCACAGGTGTCAATCTCCCCCTTCACAAGGGAGCAAGTGAAAAGAATTACAAACCCCTGAGGAAAGAACCGGGTGGCTTTTACACAGAAGGAGAGAATATTACAAATGATGACAAGAAGACAAGACAGAATAAGGCTTGCTTCTTTTTCCCCCTTCATAGTGAGTAAAATGAAATATCTATTTATTCCTCTTCATTTAGCAAAAGAAGGGTTTGGGTCACTGTCACTGAATCTCTGGCACAAATGAGTTATCCATGACTCATAAGGGCATGCAGACTCCACATTCTAGAGTGCATTAAAAACAGAATAATGATGTTTTCGCAAAAAAAAAAAAAGAAAAAGAAAAAAAACCATCATTCTGGAATCATTATACAAAAATAAAACAATTATCCCTTCTTAATTATTTATTTAGCAATAATAAATGCTTAGTGCCCATCAAAGAACCTGGAAAACAGCTAACGGAGCGTAAAAGTGTAGTGAACAAAATTGTTTTGCACTAATATATCCCAGGTTCAATGAATTGGCCTCTGGCACCAAATAAAGAGATGTTTTATGGGAGTACAGTATTTTACATTAAAAAAAACAATTAAAGGATGAGTGGAACTAGGTTTTTGTCCTCTTTAATCCCTTGTGGTATCCCATAGCAGATCAAGCAAATCGGATTTGAAAATATAACAGAAATGGAAGCAAGGAAATATTGCATCATATTAAGTCTGTTATTGTCATCAACTTTAGCCAAAGGAATTTATTTCATACAAATTATTGTGAGATAACAATGTCCTCAAAAATGGAAAATACATGTGTGAAACACTCACAAAATGAAGAGTTAGTTATTCATCGAATATTCTCTTTCAGTTTCCTTTTTTAAGCCTCTTTTATGAGAGTAAAGTGTTCATAAGAAGGAAAAAGGCTCTGTATTTGTCTGATTAAAAATCCTCTTCTGCCCCCATCATGTAAACAGAAAATAAGATAACTGACTTCACTGCACAGAGAAGCAAATAAAGTAGATCCAGTTTTCTACATGATTTCTATGTTTTACTGTTATCTAGAGTGCAAGGATAAATCAATCTAGCTTTATTAAAGGCTTTTCATCACTTCACAAAATTTTCAAAGAACCTGTTCAATAGCTTTTCAAAGTCTATCAGTTTTCAAGCAAGACAAACTTTTCTGTAGCTGCCACTAATACAAAAATTCAGGCAGGAATCTCACCATTAACCTGGCACATTGATTGTAAGCAAAAAGGTGTGTAATTTGGATTCTACTTCTCAGCTAATACCTGCTCCTGGAAGGACTCAAACAATGCCCTGCAATCTAAACTAAACTTAAAACATCTTACAGGCTTAACACTGTGTATTTTGGGCCATCTCTATCTTGGAGGGAAATTTAGTTTCTCTCTCTGGTGTCCCTCTCCAGAATTTTTATTTCACTAAATTTATTCTTAGACTGGGCATTCTCCAACTAAAAGAAAATCAGCTGAGCCTTCCTCCTGAAATCAGAAGATCTAATTGTACAATTCCAACATGGGGAAAGATTCCTTATTCCTCTTCAATATACTGCACAAATTGATAATTTGAATAGACACGCTCTTCAAAAGGCACTGATAGGTATCTGTTTGTCGCTCCCCAAAACAAACAAGATAATATCTCTGATTTCCTGCCTCTCACTACTGCTGTGTACTGAAGGAAAAGACAACCCATTTCCAGTGGAGAGCAGAAAAGAAATGCCAATGAACTTATTTAAGGCTGATCAGAAAACATGCATTGAAAACTTTAAAGAAGGCATAAGCAAAACAAGAGCAGTTCACAATTTCACACTTCAAAGCTACACTCAATTCTCCATGTAGAAGGCAGGGGTGGAGGGGAATCAATGCTTCACATTGCAAACTTTCTCCAACTTGATCAGGAAAAACATCATTAAATATTTTCTGTCTGTATTTTGTCAGATGTGTACTGACAACCAAAGTTTTGTACTTAGGTTTTTTTCCCTTCCCACCCTTTTTACCCCACTACAACCCCACAGACATCTGACCTGAACTTGGTAGTTTTGAGGGCTTGAGCTATTCCAGACTGCACTATTCAGGTCAAAGTGTCATAGCAAGGTTTTGAAGAGCAGTATTGATACAACTGTCATTGGTTCCACTGAAACTGGAGAGGGATGAGATTATCCTCCTCTCTGTCCATGAAATATCACCTTTGTCTCCCAGCACCTTCGATCTATTAAATATATGGTTGGATTTTGCACCAAGCATAACCTTACTGGAACTAGATTTTCCTGTGCTTCACAGCTGCCTGGAATGATAGCTGGTGATAATAAGAGTGAAACCATGACATGGCACATGCAAATGAAGTCATTAGGTTATTTGTGTCCATGTATGTCATATGTCATGATACTTCACAGGAAAAAACAACTACCAGATGCATGTCACTAAAAATCAGATACCAAAATGCTGTTTTACACATCAGATCTATAAGTGGCTAGCTGTTTTCTGAGCAATTTTATTGCTTCTCTCTTTCTCTATTCCATTCTCCTTTTTTTTTTTTTTTTTTAATCAAGTCAGTTTTTATGACTTGCAGTCACAGTTAAGTGGGAATATATGAATACCTGTGGATAATACCTGGCCATATATCTTCTCATTATATCAGTAACTTCTCATTCAGATCAGTGTTTTTAATATACTTTAACTTCATATTTCATTTGCCATATATTTGCTGTTTCAACATTTGTCTTATGCCATAAATTCTGCTTCAATCATTTCCCTACCAATACATACATACATATTTATCCAGAAAAATATTAAGGCATTTATAATGAGCTTGGGCTCAAGCCCCCATTTTGAGAGATGTTCTTATGAAATAGAAGCTCCCAGTGGAGCTTCTATTTTCCTCTACTGGTGTCAAATAATTCACTGGAATACCCAAGAAACATCTTTATGAAGAGGTAAAACAAATACAATTGTGCAATATTCAAACAGAAGAAAAATTTCTCAGCCAAATGTAATCAGAAGTCAAATTAATTTGTTCTGCAACTTCAGCTTTGGGAAAAACACACACAATACTTTGATAATCAGTCCTACACATTTTATTTTCCTTTAATTTGAAGACCTAAGCTTTTGAGAAATAGTCACCTTGCACAGGCATACAAGAGTCATTCAACTTTCTATCTTCATATTTCCTGAAAACTGAAGAAGAGTTTCCCAAAGGAATGCTCTAGGTCATGCTGAATAATCTCTGGGTCACTCTACCATGGACTAGGATATCCTTTCATCACTTTTTTACGTGTGGCTCAGTGAACCACTTGGTTACCCCTTGCACAGGTGCCTAACAGTGACAGCATTCTGAGATTTCAGCTTCCAAATAACCAGAGGAAAAAAAAAATAGCTTGGAGAATAGTGTTAAGGCAAATATCAGCAGTATTTTGCTGCCTATTAGCAAAAAGTTTTACTATTTCTGACATAAAAGAATGCCAAAAATCCTAATATATCTCCTCTTATATAAGTGTAGTAAATAATCTCATCTGTACCACATTTATCTGACTGAAGTAGAAAACTCTGTCCTAACGAGCTGCAGGGATGTACTCAGAGCTCTGATGATAATGGGCTGTTTTCACCACTGGTGCTCTTTTGAGATATAAAACTAAACTCACTTCTAGCCGTGGATTACTTAAGGACCTAAACTGAGAAGTAGCACTGTTTTAAGGGGGGCAAGAGTGATTGGAGGCTCTTTATAGTTTCAAATAAAACTAAGCTTAATATACCTGCAGGAAGCAGGTACAGTTCCTGTATCACATTTGTGAAATATTATGTGTTCCAGCACATCCATTTCCTCTTTCCTGATTCATTTAATGCTGAGGTGATCATATTTGCCAAAGGCATTTCTTCAGTGTATGAAACAGGTAGAGCCATATGACAAGTGGAAAAAGTGGCTTTTCTTGGTCTTCATACAGAGCCTCTGTGTAAACATCATTTTACAACACAAGGACATGTCCATGTGCAAACACACATGGCAGGGTATCCAAACGAAATGCTGAAGAGATGGGGGGGAATTGATACAACTCTCAAAGCTGTGACCTAACTGTGGACTTCCAATACCTAAAGGGAAGCCACAAGAAAGATGGAGAGTGACTTTTTACAGCAGCATGGCAGGACAAGGGGGTGGCTTCAAACAGACAGAAGGTTTAGATTAGATATTAGTAAAATAATTCTTTACTCTGAGGGTGTTCAGGCACTGGCACAGGTTGCCCAGAGAAGCTGTGGGTGCCCCATCACTGGAAGTGTTTAAAACCAGGGTGGATGGAGTTTTGAGCAACCTAGTCTAGTGGAAAGTGTCCCTGTTCAGGGGATTGGAATTAGATCATCTTTAAGGCTCCTTCCAATTCAAGCCATTCTATGATTCCAACCTCCCCACACAGCATTGGTTTTCTTTGTAACCTGTCTTTGTAAGCAATTCTAAGAAAATTTCAGCTCAAGTGTCATTGCCAAAAGCATCGTATATACAAAGTGGAAAGAACAATAATGCTAAAACACTTTGTGAGAAACACTGGGGATAGAGAGGAAAAAAAGTTATATGTGAAAAATAAGTTATAATCCTCAAAGAGGATTATTCCAGGATATCTGGAAAAATGCGTACAAAACACAGAAGTAAACAGAACACACAGAGAAAAGCAGTAAGTTTTTGACATTTATGGAGCCCATTCTACTTCTTCCAAATGTAGTATTAGGCTTCTTCCTGGAAACACAAAATCCTGCGCAGGTTTGATAGAAGAGCAAACTGAAATTATAACCAGTGTATTTAAATGCATGTCATATACATACCTATTCTGTGTCAAATTTAAAAATATAGACAAATGCTGACCAAAATTTTAACTGAAAGAACATCAGAACTGCCCAAAAACCTTCCCTGTTTCTTCCACAAACACATACATACACATACTGAAATTTAATTGATGAGCAAAGAGCAATATCACTTTTTAGATGCTGGAAAATTCATCAAGATTGTTGTGGAATCTGTTGAGGTATTTAAATTTGTATCAAACTGGTAAATTAAGTAGTAAAAAGTGTTCAGTTTAAGAATTTACTGAGCATCTTGCATTTCCAACAACAAGAATTGCAGTAGAACAATGCTGGGATCAATGTGCTCTTTGAAATACCCCCTTTTTCACAGTAGGGCAGTTGAGCAGCAGTTCAGTCAATTAGACTGTTTTCACATTTTACCAAGAAAAAATAATACATTTTCAAAGTTACTGAGATCAACCTCTCATCCAGCAGTTAAACAGGGAACGTTCAGTACAATCCCAGTCCTTTGGAGCAGAACAAAATATCTTATTTTCCCCTGGCAGTAGCAGCTGATTGCTTTCCAGGTTGCTCCTGATGCTTTAGCCAAGAGCAATAGGGGGTGAGACTAAGCCAGGAGTGTTCCCATCTAATCGCTCCCTGATTCACCCTCACGACATAAACACAGCCCTCACGCCTCCACATCAGGACAGTGCCACAGGAAGACAGGCTTGAGGAAAGTTTGTTTGCTCCTAAATGAGATGGAAAAAATTAGCTTTGTGCCCGAAGCACCACTGAGAGAAGTTTCTGTCAAAACAATGTAAAAATAAAATTATGCAGATGTATGGCTCTTCCATAATTCTGCCTCCTGACTTCCTGCAGGGTGCACTGGACTATAAGAAAGTGTTAAAAAATAGTAAATTTTAAGGATTTTTACTTGAAATCTGGAAGCCTGAGGACTTCAGGGATATTCTCAAGATTGAGAACCCAAGGCAAACACCTGCAAAGAAAAGGGCTCTTGACTGCTGTGCATTGGACACTTGTAATATTCACAAGGTTGCTTCCTTTAAGCCTTAAAGACAGGCCAGCATGGCAGATTTTATGCTTGAAATTTTAACTTTATTATTTAAGTGAATTGGTTTTGAAAATTGCAACTTAAAAAAAAAAAGTTTAAACAATAAAGCAAAAAGTGTCATTTTGCATCAATGGCACAAAGCATAGAAATCTCTGGCCCAGAATTCAAGTTAGCCTGTGGAGAAATTAAGGTTTCCTTACTTTGGGATTCTGGGAAACAAGGTTAACAATCTGAAGCTGATTTCACTGCTTCCCAATTAGAGTATTTGCCTGCCCTTATCTTTCATCCCATCCCACTACCACAGTTATCCCAGAGTTAAGCTGTGTAACACATAACACATCAAAATCAAAATGCTGATTTGTGTGCTGCTGATACTAAGCAAGATATTTTTTTTTGCTCTATAGCCCTTCTCAAAAGTTTGATTTCATCTACTGTGTCATCCATTACTCAGCCTCAATTACTTGGATACCATTGTCTAGTTCTTAGCTTTTTCCTTCAAAAATTTTCTTCACTTTTCCCTGGTTTTCTCTTTTTAAATCTTTATCCTGAAATCAGTGCTGCTGATCTTTGAGATATTGGAAAAATATTTCCATAATTTTAGTTGAATTTTATTGTATTCTCAATGTAGATGTTTTCTATTCTTCCACTATAGGCCTGGACCAAATTCAACAGTAAAATACCCACAATTAACAAAATGCAAAACTCAAATTCCTGAAGAGCATAGTTTATATGTGCAACATAATAAAAGCTGTTTCTTTAGAAACAAGCAAAATATTACATATAGTCCTTTATGGAAATTGCCCTAAATAAAACAACATGTATGTCTATGTGTGTGTATATATATATTTTTTTTTCCACTTTACTTTTACATCGTCTGAAATACTGCAAGGAGCAAACCAAAACAACTGGAATTGTTAACAGGCACATTTCAGCTTACTGTTAAACACCTGTTTGCACTCCAAATCCCTCAGGGTTAATATGAGCTCATAAACAAAACCACTAAGAGACACAAGCCAATTTAATGAGACCAGAAATGGGGTCACACTGACCAGCACTTTTTTTAAGATCATTATATTATTTGTCAGAAAGGGAAAATAACAAACAGAAAATATTTACGAAGTTGAAGCATTGTCCTTCCACCTTTCTTAAATTTGCTCATTACAGGTTACTGAACAACTGATTACAAGATCCTCCCAAACATCCCCAGGCAACAGTGAACCAGATTAAGAGAGAGACCAGGCAATTAAATAAGGAAGAAACATGAACTGAAGTGAAAAATACTCTATTTACTACAGTATTGTACTGGTGTTTTTCCAAAACAGCTGAAAAGACAAGTCATAGTAGGACCATTAAAATATCTTTAATGAAGGAATTAAATTAGAGATTTAATTGTGGAAAAACACCTCAGAAATACCAAGGTATAGGTACTTATTCATCATTCTCTGTTATGACCATGGTTGTAAAGAGTGTTTAATGCTCACCACTGTGAAAATTAGGATAAAATGTAACATATGGAGAGAACAAGCTGGGTTTTGTGAACAGAAACACATTCTTTGCATTTACTGGAAGCAGCTGCCTTGATAATATTCAATATTTCCCACCTGCCACAGTGCAGGAGGATGCTGCACCCATAGCAGGCACACGAGCTCATAACACAGTGCAGTGTAGTACCATTGAAATAGAAATACATGGAGATGGGCTAGTAGGGACTTCCCTTGTGTTTCCTCAGAGGAGGTGGAAAAAAAGACAGGGGAGGGTGATGTGGTTTTCCTGAGGCAAGATTAATCAGCATTACAACCAGGAGAGAATCAGGAGGAATTATGTCTCTAGCACTAAATCAAAGTTTCAACAAACCATTCTGCCCTTTTGAAGACAGATGACAACACCATTTTTTCTCAAAATAAGTCAGTCACTAATTCAGTGGACTTGATTCCTTGAGCTCTAGGATCCCTTCATTAGTCTGATCTTTGTTTTCAAGTTTCATAAAGAGTTGTATTTCTTCTAAGGAGGACAACTTGGTTCTTTTCCCTCTGTTGCACAGTAAAGGTGAAGGTCCCTGGAATGCTTCAAAGCAGCTTGGATTTTGTACAGGAAAGATATATTGGATATACTGAAGTAAAAAGACAGGATTTCATCCTCAGTTTCCTTCCAGGGCTAACAGGAACAATTGCAGCTACAACGTCAACTTGTAATAACAGTAACAAGGCCTAACTGTTAAAAGGAAAGAAAATTATGGAACTTTTGGTTTCATGGCATGGCATTTGATTTCAGCATATTCTACCTATCATGATAATAATTCACACTTTGTACCTCCCTTAGCATAAAAACTTTGCCCTTTCAGTTCACAGGTGGTGTCCCATATGCTTCCCTGCCAAAAAAAAAAAAAAAGAAAACCACATTGTTTCCAATGTTATGCCAGCAAGAATACTAAATTCAGATTACCTGATATCTATAAAGTTGCAATGAAAGTCAAAGTGTCGCAGTAAAACAACTAATAACTTCCTATTGTAAAAATGGCAAAATAAAATTCTGTGTAAAAATACTAAGATGACAACATGAACACAATTACTTAACAATTTTTTTAAATTACACTATCTTCTCATAGTACATTTAAAATATCCTAAACTTCTAAGAATCCCTGTACCTGGTTAGAAGACTTCTTATAAGCAGAAATGTATCAAATTTCAGTAAAAATATTTCATAGACTAGAGGAAATTAGAGCAGTTGTGTCAATGCTTCATTCACATTGTTAGATTAACAAACAGGAAAGAAGGCTCCCATGTGCAAGGTAACTAATTTAATTTAACACAGAAATAACTATCAAGTCTGTCTTCTGAAAACAGAACACTCCAGCAGGAGTGGTGGCAGATGTCTAAACCTCATCAGCAACACTTCTGAAATATGATACAGGAAAACACACTGATGAAATCAGAATGCAAGTAAACAAAACAGATCACAAACAACATCTGAACTGTTTGAAAAGGTCTTGATAGCATGAGTAAAAGCAGAGAAGCACAAACTATGGAGTCAAAGCCTAAAACTGATGCCTCAAGAGCAAGCTACAGGGTCTAAAGTTGACAGGATTACTAACTTGGTGTCACGATAAAAACTTCATGCAAGAGTTGTGAAGATGCACTCAGAACCCATCACCTATGCCTGGCAGATAAGGTAACCTAACAATCAGGCACAGTTCTGTCACTGTGATTTCAAAGGCATTAATTTGAGAGTTAATCAACATTAATTTCAGAAACGGATAACCAGGCTCAAACACAAGATATTCACTGTGCAGATAGCAACTGCTTTTTCTCTAAGATACAAAAGGAGAGGAACCTCTTCTATAGACTCCCACATTTCAAAAATACACATTCTCAAAATAATAGGGAGAGTTTCTTCCAGAAATAAAGGCTACACTAGCACTACCTTGAGCTCTTCACAGTGCTTGTGTGCCACATGCTATGAAACGTTACTGACCCCGACGAGAATAAACTCTTAATTGTCTTTAAGGATAAAAGATGGTCCTTGATCTTTTAAAAGTAGTTTCCAAGCAACAGCAGGCCACAAATATGAAATACCAAGGTTAATGAAGGAAAGGTCTAGTGAGGCCAGTTGGACAGATTGTTTAAATTCATCAATTTGGTCACATTTTAAAGTCACCATAACTTCGCAATTATTATAATGGACAAACTTAAATCTCCTTCAGGTTAAAAGCCAAAATTCTTTTGTGACTTCTACAGTTCAACATACAATATTTTACAGCATAGCTCTGGGAAGTAATATAACATACTTCTACAGCACATTATGCAACTAAATATAAAGATATAATGATAAAACTATCGGAAGGAAAAGGTTAAGAAATATCTTGCATTCTGGCAGACTTACAGACCCCAAAAATGCCCAAAGTACAAGTGAAATGCAATTATTTTTGCTGCTTGATAGCTAAACTGCTGACCTACATTTTAACATCCTGAATATAGCAACAGAGATATTTTACCCATGGATTTAAAGGACAAAAAAAATCTGTTGAGTTCATATTCCTCATGAATGTTACCAAATGATGGCAAATCAATAGTTGCTGCTTTACTAACATCACCCTTTAGACTTGGTCAGCTAGCATGCCTGAAAATCCTTCCCAGAAGGACCATACAGATTCACAAATCTGTTTTACAACCACCATCAAAACTCCCTACAAACAACTCTGCTTTCACTTCAGTTACAGGTACATTATAAATCACTAAAATCAAAAATACTTCATATTAAGGTGAACTCCATTTCTGAAGCTATAAAATTAGTTGGTGAATTCTTGTAGAGTAAACTGAGTGAAAGGAAAAGAATACAAGGCCATTAAATGAGGTATCATTGGTGCCTTGAGCTATGCAATAGCTGATTTTATTTCTTGTCACTAGAAGGTAATTTTATTGCATTATTGGCAAAGCACCCTCCTTTCTTCTGTCATAATCTGTTCCTACAGCCTACTGCAAAAGGAAGTTTTTCAAAGCACATTTTCAATTCCCTAGCAAGCATTCAATTCTCAAATGGTTTTTAAAAACTCAAAGCAGCCAAGTATTCATAGAGCCAAGTGAGCACACTGAACTTGGAACTCTGAAAATTTTCTGCTCTACCTCTTGTATTACAAATAACTTGGGTATTTTTTTTCTTCTATAGTTTCTTATAGTCTTTATCTGACTACTTTCAAGGAGCCACAACAAACAAGTTCCTGACATAATCCAAATAAAACTGATCACGGGAAATGTAGGATTCTAATTGATAGGGTAAGATCTATGCACTGCAAGTAACTCGTGAAATATAAAAAACACAAATACAAATGTTGTTTTCTGCTTTGCATGGACATCTTGTTAAACAGGAAGTTCATTTTGTAGACAGAGGTGGGAAAAGTCAGAAATACAAAACAAATCCTTGGATATGAGCAGCAAACATTATAAGAAACTGAAATAGAATTCAGCACTTACAGAAAATGTCTAAAAATTTAGAACATATACAATCCCTGATCAGACAAAACATTTAAAGTCCTTTTACTTAGGGTTAGACATGATTTTATGAATATTTTTAAGTAGAGTACGGTCTTGTAACTGAAGACTAAAAGAAGTGCTACTAAAAAAAAAAAAAGACAAAGCAAGGAAAATCTTGTGAGAACAAGCACTAAGAGATGTAGCAACAAATTGCAGAAGCCATGTATATTGGAAGTAGGAAGATAAGAAGACCTGACATGGTTAAAGAAAAGAATAGACTGGAATCAGATAAACCTTTATTCATGTTTATTGACAGAATCACACCCCTAGAAACCCTTCACTTGGGGATTTTTATCTAAGAAAATAAGTAAACGAAACAGCAAATATTCCAATGAACTGACGTGCAACCAAACAACTCACTACCCAAAATTCAGGGCCAGAAAAACAATGCCATCAAAACCAACAAATTCCTCTCACTTACAGAATACAAGGGACAAGACATCATTGGCAAACTGAAGGAAAAACAAAAAAATATTTTCTTTTTTTTTTTAATTTTTAAATAAGGCTACCATTTTAGTCAGAATTCACTTCCTGTAACAGAATAACAAAACTTCACTGTGTTTCATTCAGAGCACTAAATCATATATTAACCACTGAGAAATTTTAGACACTCTGAAGACAGAGATCAATAGATGGTTCTATTTTTTTCCTGACAGCCCCATATGACTAAATATTAAATATGTTGAAAGGTTCTGCATGTCTTACCCCTCAAAATATCTCCTTTCAGTTGTATAGAGGCACATGAAGCTCTAAAATTAGAAGTAAAATTGTATGTGAATGGTACCTGAAAAAATTCATTTCCTGATCAGGTAGAAATCCTCTTATATTTTAAAGGGTTTTTTGTGGGTTTTTGGTTTTGTTTTTGTTAGTTTGGTTGGTTTTTAAGGGTTTTGTTTTTTTTTTTTCTTTTAAACAATATTCACTTCTGGGACTAGTGACCTCTCTGGTTTTCATCTCATATATCCACATGTTCCATAAAGTTCTATGACTCTGTTACCCTGATTTGGCAGAGAAACAATCAGAATCAATGCAGTGCCTGCAGAATGAAGTCCTGAATTTCTCTTGCTTCTGTTTCAAATCACAGCTTTCAACAAACATTATCTAAATGCCAATTAGTATTGAATATAAAAAATTTTTTTCCTTCTATTTCCATAAAAGCTTTTGCATCATATCAATCAGTACTTCTTTCCCCACTGGGCAAGCAACAACATCCTCAACAGAGTTGAGAAAGAGAACATGGTGCCCAGCCTTTCATGGATGTTCCTAGAGATCTGAGAGCATCCTTAGCTTGCTAGCTGAAAACCAGCAAGTTGTTTTAGTTATTTTGTGGAATCGTGGACTGGTTTGGGTTGGAAAGGTCTTAAAAGATGATCTGGTTCTATCCCACCTGCCATGGGCAGTGCCATCTTCCACTAGACCAGATTTCTCAAAGCCCCATCACTCTTCTTTTGACACAGCCAAGGGTACAACTGGTTTTTTGAGCTGCTAGTTTTTTAGTGCACATTTCTGACTCATATTCAGGATTAGGTTTTTTTTTCAGTTTGTTTTGTTAATTTTATTTTGGTTTTACTTGGTTGCTGGTTTTGGGTTGGGAGGTTTTTATGGGGAAGAGGGGGAGTTGGTGGTGACAATTGTGTTTGGTTTTTTTAACCTAATTTTGATAAAATTACTCTTTTTAAAAAAATTCTAATTATACTGTATTTGTCACAATTTCAACCCTTAAGTGAACACATAAGGCAAGAAGCCAAAACAGCATCCTATTTCACCTTTGGTTATGAGTGCTCTCTCTTTAGATGAATGACTTCAGATTCAGCACTTAGTTTACTATCCAATATGGAAAGAATAAAAAACCCCATGTCTACAATGAAACAAGCCTGTGTAAACTACAATTTTAGCTCACAGAAAGCAAAAAGGCCAATGAACTTCCATTACACAGGATGAAGGGCACGGCCACAAGTGAAAGGTAGGTTTTATTCCAGATGGAAAAGCCAATGCAAAAGCTCTCCAGAAATATGGAAAAACAATAACAATATAAAGAAAATGAAAGGGTACTGAGTTTTTCCCAAAGCTACACTAAAAACAGCTATTCCAGAATGGGGCTATGTGCATCTCTATGGTATACACACGCACTTCATGTGCTTTAGTGAACTGGCCCTCACTGATGAAAACAGGTAATTTTTATAGTCCTGAATGGTGTTTTACATAGGAATAAAGCTTTTGGAGAATAACTCCTATATAAAAGAGACCTATTTCTTCATTTTCTCTCCTCAGAGACAAAATCATCACTTAAGTTCCTAACTCACTGAAATAGTAGATTTTCTGTACCAAGAATTTGTGGTTTTCCTCAGGATACTGCATAGCTTTAAATACTGTATCCATAGCAGTCTAGATGTCAATTAGAGACAGCAGCTCTGACAGTGTGTTAGAAAACCATTAACACAGTGACTCAATACTCTAGAGAACTCCAACACAAGCTGTGATTTCCCATAGAATCTAATGAAAGAGTGCAAACAACAACTTCTGAAGCACAGAGACTTGGTTTAAGGCCCCAGTTTCAAATTCCTTTTACAGCCAAGATAACTACTGTGGAAACACTTGGAATCTGCATGTTCATTGCAGACTTTTCCTATGGAGACAGATATTCCTGCTTAAGGATCTGCCTGGTTTTACCTCTGAAAGATCATGACCTCAACAAGAAGCAAGATGTGGTTGTGGTGTCCTACACAGGATTAACCTCAGCTGGATTTGAGCTACCTTTTCCCTGTGACAGGAGACAAGAGTTAATTCAAGCCCCTCCCTCAAAAAGCAGGAACATGAACTGGAATCCTGAGACAACCTAGCCTTAGATACAGAAACAATAAAGAGTTAATAGTATTTGAATCTTGTAATTCTGAAAATTCCCTCCATCCTTTTAAATGCCACATAGGAGCCATATCACTCCTTTCTCTAACCCAGGGAAACTACTTATTCTCATAAAAATTCCATTTCTTTGGAAAGGCTATTATGTTGAGTGGGGTTTATTTTATTTTAATAATCAAGGAAAGCATTTTGTACAGTTCCTGAATTTTATCTAGTCCATACTCTGTCCTTTCTGATGAATTCTTAGGGTAACACCACCTTTTCTTATTTTCATTCCAGCCTTCTCTGTGCCTTCACCTTTCTGACCACTGATAACTTCACTTGGGCCATTTCTTACAGGGGCTTTTTCTGAAATAACCCTCATCTGTAGGAAAAAAGATTCTATTTCAAAATAAAAACAAAAAAAATATAGAAGCTTTTTATTTTATTGTGGGTGAGGGAGAATACTTATTTATTTATTTTTAAATTTCACTATAGAGAATTTCCCTCCTGAGTCAAGCTCTTAGTCCAAACATGATGTATGCAATATGGGAATTTTCAAAATCCCTTCTTGGGCTAAGATACAGAGCAGAGTCCTTTTAGGGTGGTTTTGAACACATGACACGGCAGAGCTTTGCTTCCCCCAGCACTGCATACCTGACTCACAGGCACTTTCTAGAAGTCACCAACATAAAAAAATTCAGTGCTTTTCAGTTCTGTGCTGCTGTTACCTCCAAGTGCATTATTCCTACTCCATGACAAAGAATTGCAATCTGACCTGAAGAAAGAAGACCAGGGAAAAGACTTAAATTTAAATCCTTTTCATTTCTGATTTTATTCCTGAGTTCAGCAGGCCTCACCCTCCTTCTTCCTTCTCCCACTTAACAAAAAACAAAACAAATCCAGTAGCGACACACAAAAACTGTAGGTTATTGTATTTTTTTTCTTGTCATGAAACTTCTACTAGGCTAGAAGCAAAACTATACTACACAGAGAGAGTTATTAGATGGCAAACAACAGGCAATTTTTTAAAAACTCTGTTGATTGGCAGAGCCACTAATGTCTCTGATCCTAACAGGATACCACAGACTGGAGACATTATACCATAACCTTCATATTATTACCATACCAGGACAAAGTCAACCATGTTAAAGAAACTTATATTTATGGTTTTCAGCAGTCTACACAGAGGGCAGAGTGTTGCAGACATTTCCATCATGACTAAGAACCAGTCCAGTAACTACAGTCACATTTCTACTGCAAATATGGTCACCCACTTTAAATGATGGCTGCAGAAACACTGCCCTGATTTACCAGACTCCTGGCATACAAATTTGCAAATGCCTCAAGAAATGTATCTCAAATTTCCACATTCAATCTACAAATTTCATAGGAATATGTAGTTCGAAATTGAGTTTAAAAATGGCTTTTAAGAATCTTCAGAGCCTCAAAGGAAAGTGCAGCTGCGGCCTCAGAAGCCTTTAATCACTCAGATCTGGATGACAGAGTGCACCACTTACCGCTGAACTGGTAAGGAAAGGGGATCTAAGTGGTCCTCTCCCTTAAAAGCCATATTTATCCTGCTCTCATTTGCACTCCTCCATAGGCTGGAATCTAGAATGAAAACAAACAACCATTTAGTAAACCATGGGAAACTCAGGCATCTTTAGCCCAGGCTACCATGGCATTGTCCTGCTCTTCTGTGGAGAGAACTCATTAAAACAATTTAAAAGGCTTCTTTTCCACAAGTACCCCACAACTCCAGCAGATATCCAAGGCCATTAAGAACATCTCACAGCATTAACAATGTAGAGTTTACATATTCCTGAAGATCCTGGACTGCTGCACAGGTCAGAGTCATCTGGGTTGAACATTTCTGAGTTAATACTGAGGTATTACTTAGCCTCACTTATTTTATTTTAACTTGAATGTTGGAGAAAATCTGTTGAGTATTATAGTAATTCTTCATGTTACTGTAAGGAAGATTGAAAGTGAGGTACCTTACAACCCAAATTATTCTGTGATACGATTTCAGGATTGGTAAGTACTACATTTACAGAAAGGCCATTCATGCCTAAGTTACTGAAATATTCAACCCTTCCATGTTAAACAAATTCATTTTCCATCCATTTTAAATGCTGCACACATCTTCCTCCTCCAGGTTTTCCCTTTATACCTAGTCACCAAGAGAGATATCCAAACATTATTGTACTAGAAAAAGAAAAAAAAAGGAGAAGAAAGACTCCTCATTTTCACAAAAGAAAGCATTTCCTACTTCCCTCTTCTTTTAATTTGCCTCACCTTGCATTAGGGAACTATAGGTTAATGCATATTCACAGCAAAAATCACAGAGGATTTATTCTACTAAAAAAAGTGAAGTCATTTTCACTTACACGCATGGCTAGAAGAAAACTAAGGCAAAATATTTGAAGGAAAAGATTAATCCATGACTCAGGAAGAACAAGGAGGAAGTGAATTCATTTGGACCAAGAGACAGGAACTGTGGGAAAATTATGCTCTCTCAGATGTGAAAAAACCCTGGGATCAATGGATCTCACTCCTAGAGAAAATACTTCTGACAGGAAATTACTGTTGTTTGTGTCACCAACTGAGGCAGAGTGTTTTTGAGGTAGTTGCTTGTGAAATTTTGCTATTTGGCTATTATTGGCTGCATTGTGCAAGCTGAGTCAGCCAGCATTCAAGATATTTGCCACCCCAAATTGCTCTTAATTGACAACAGAGTGGTCCTCAGTGCCTTTCCTAGCAAACTGATCTCATTACTAATGCATGTCCTTGTTTTTCCCCTAAGATCTCACAAACACGTCCTGAGTACATCAAAGTATTACAACAAATGTAATGGGTTCACGTGCTCTGTCCACTGCTAGCACCAGATTGTTTTGGTAATGGTGTCATCCTGTGCTCCTCCCTATCCCTCAGATTTTCGTGGAAATAACAAACTTAATTTAATCTTTCTTTAGACTGAAATATACAACAAGAATCTGTTTAAAAAAATAAAAACCATCGCTAAAAAAAACATTAAAAATTGTCCGTTTAATTGTTGCTGAAATCTCTGGTTTAAAAATATTGCAGATACTTCATAGGCTTTGACTGAAGGTACATATGCCCAAGTATGAACATATCTGTATGTATTCTGCTCCTGTGACACACCAAGGTTTGGAAATCAAGTTTATTTTGGGGGGAAATTTAAAGCATTTAGTGTATGATATACAGATTTTACTAACAAATTGAATAAATCAGCCATCTTCATTTCCACTAGTAGAATTTTTTTGTCTTTTTTAAACACTTTTAGGATTACCAGGTGCAAACAATTGTATAATCACATTTACTGGAAACAGCCAAATAGCATTATAATGACTGTCTTCATTTGGAGGAGATAACTCTAAAGCTAAAACCACCTGCATAAAATCCTGATCTCCCAGGTGAAGTTTCCCCTCCTAAATAATATTTTAGCCTGCAGAATTACAGATTTCATGGACACCAGCTATGTCTTTCTACTCAGAATTAGGCCTGGATTCTTCTTAGGCTACTAACACTAAATCAAAGGCTTTCCTCTGGCAAGCCGAAGCTACTTCAATATTAGCTCAGCCTCCTACCAATTCCTACACATACAAATCAAAGCACCTGCTTGTATTCCATTACTTGTGACCAGTGACATAATGTACACAGACATAAATTAGATTATTGCATGTCCTTGTTCCCTGTAAATTAGAAACCTGACAAAAATGCAGGTTTTTATATGCTGTCTTTCCACAAAACACACTTTTATAGTATGTCTGAGAGCCTTTAAAAACATTGTCAGCTCCTACTTAGAAGTTACTTATGCTCCAGGAACAATAACAAAATGCCACAACAATATCTTAACCAAACTGTCTGGCTCAAGCCCATGATTAGATATTAGCTCAAATCTTTAATCCCAAATTAATGTTGGCAACATGAAGAAATGCTCTCCCCAGGCACCTGGCACTCTGCCAGAGGTTCCACTGCACCCCCAGGATCACAAGAGACAGAGATTGGAACACCAGTGATTTTTGGTACAGGATTCTGGTTCTGCTTGGAATGGCCCCTCCACTGCTGGGTAATTTCAGAGCTCCCTGCCAGATACTGTTCTCATTCTTCTTTCCAGGTAATACCTGAACAACTGCACTTCCCAGTAAAGATTAGGAGAGAGCTGATGAGTCCTTCTGTTTAGTTGATTCTGCTATTTATTTGAGCCCACAGCACAGTGATGAGCGCTAGTCAACACTCCTAAAAGCAAAGTCCTCCTCTCTAGCTGACTATGGAGACATTACACTCACTCACTTTTATTATCTATATGCATAATAGTAACATCAACAGACTTCTGTAAGAGAGTCTAATTTTTTATTTTTCCACTGAAAAGATTTTTTTCCCATGAGCAGTTATTAGGCCCACAGTTCATCAGAGATGCTGTCTAGGTAAATTTGTACCAAAAAAAATCTAAAACAAAACAAAAAGCCTTCTTCTTGTACTTTGCAATATCGGTAATTTTGGTAGAAGCCTGAGTGACACGCTGAAATAATAAAATTGTACTCTTGGATTATTATAAGGCCTTTTATTTAACACTTTACATAGGGTTTTACATCTGCAAGCAGCCTTGTATCAGTATGAAAATGCTGATTTACAGTTTGCTTGACTCCTCTGGCAGGTAGAAGCCTGTGCATGTGGAATTGCATGTATTCAAGGCAACAGGCTCTTTGTCCTGCATTTTTCTCTTTGTCATTTCAACACTGAATTAGGTTTTGAGATGTTATTTCCTCGTGGAATAGATGTGGATAAGCAGAGCACAAACCACATTTCAATCCCATCCAATAGAGTCAGCTAAAAGTTTTTTTCAGAGAACAGGAGTTCAAAAGAGAATAAAGCATCACAGCTGAAAGAGCATGTAAGGATTGCTCTCAGAAATCAGCAAAGTGTCAGCAAAGGACATGACCTCCACGGCCAAAAAACCTCAAAAACCACAAAAGCAGGAAGAGGGATCTTGCTCATAGATGAGCACCAGGCCTTGCCAGCAACTGGCAGAGAACTAAAAACAGCTTTAAAAAGTGTCAGACAGCCCACCTGTAAATTAAATGAGAAGTCTCATCCCAACTTACACCAGGCTTGGCAGTGCAGGGGAAACCTGTGCAACACCTCATTAGCAGAGTGATGCAGCTGGCAGCTGTTCTCCCACTGCTCCACAAAAAACCCTCCTGCCTTACAAGGACTCCCTGCTGGGAGCCTCCTGCTGTTCCAGCCTGTTTAGCCACAGAGAGCAGCTTCTACAGTGCCACACAGATTTTGCAAAATACGCTATTTCTGCTAGGAAAAAAACTTGCATCTTGTAAAACCTCCCAGTTTAAATTTCTTCTCCATCGTTCAGTGTGTTAGCTCATATTTAACAAACTAGAAATTTGGAGGGTTTCAGCATAAGGATTCTTTTAGGAACAAGATCCATGCTCAAAAGTATGGTAACAGCATGTTTTCCAGGTGAACTCAGTGTGACTCATTTTCTTCTACTACCAATGGCCCTTAAGTTCTCTATCACAAAATTATGTCCTTAATAATTAAGCCGTGAAAGTCACACAATTAAATTCACATTTTTGACCTTGTTCATGTCACACATGCTCACCCTTGCAAAGGCTCAAATCAGAAGTCAAATCCATGAATTTTCACCATATCCTTTCTAACCTCTAACATCATAATTTCAACAATTAAAATACCTTAAAATAAGGTCAATCAGGAGCACCATTTCTATCTCAGAAAGAAACAGAAGTCCAGATATCTAGCCTCCGATTATTAATAATCATTTGAATTAGAAGAACATGCTACCCATAAGCAATATGGTTAACCTGAGGATAAGAAGTTATTAGCTAAAAGTCGTTTCAGACCAGATACCACTTGATTAATATGAACAGTTCCTGTCTGTACTAAAGTACAATCTCTTTTCTGCCAAACAGTGCTTGCCCTTATTTTATAATTCTGGGAGTCTGGGAATCATTAGTTATTATTCTCCTATGTACAGAATAACTGTTAATGGAATGCCACAAATTAAATGAACAGCAAAATTCTGACAGCATTTATGAGAGAGGTCAGAAAGTAAATACATACATTCTGTCCTTCAGCAGCACATCCAACCCATCAGAAGTTTTTCCACAGTAACCATTTAAGGACTCAAGATCCTGTGTCATTCTGCGTTATAAGGGGCTTATATGGACATGAATTAATTACAAGAGTTAGAGCCAACTCAAAATTAAGCTCAGTGTCACAAATCTAAGAAACCATAAAACCAGGAGCAAAAATAATGAAGAGCCCTTCAAATGGTGCATTAAAATGGGTTGTATTAGCATGGGATCATATACACAGATCTATGGACCACACGCCTAGAATGCAAAATTAAACTAGGAGGGAGAGGTGGGAAAAGGCACTACCTATGGCATTCATTCATGGCAGCTGCTCTTCCAGAACCAATAATCAAAGAGGAAGCACTGCTGAATAGTTTATGCCTTACACTTCAAGTACAATCTGAAGCAAAATCCATTTTCAGTCACAGAGGGGTTTTATTTTTTTGGCATATTTCCTCCCCACTTTTCTCTCTGCTTTCTGCAGAGAGAGGATCTCATTTTAAATAAGTCTCTTGCTTTGAAAATATTCCTTTTATTATATATATAATAGAATGGTTTGGTTAGGAAGGGACTTTATAGTACTAAACCCCCTGGGTTTGGGTAGGGTTACCTTCCACTAGATCAGGTTGCCCATGACTTCATCCTACCTGTTCTTGAACACATACACATATAATATATATATATATGTTTATATTTATATTTATCTATTTATATATATTTATATATATATATGTATCTATGTATATAGATACATATGTATATACATATACAGATATATATATATGCATGTATGTATGTAAATATATATATGTATGCGTATATATATGCATCTGTTTATTTAAATTTTTTTGCATTCATTTATATTTTCATAATTGTAAAAAAAAGTTTTATTCTATATTCATTATAAATTTATATTACATTAAATATTTTTCAAGCATATATTAAGATATTTATAGAGGTTTGGCGGGGATGTGTATATATATACATATATACACATACACATACATTTAATGTAGTTATTCATGTAATCTGGAGTTTGTGCTATTTCTTTCTTCTTCTGGATATTTCTCATTTTAGCCTAGTTTTACATATCTGCACCTTGGAAATATCCAGGTGGATGGAGAGGGAGAAACAAATAAAGACCTACCTCAGTCAAATAGGCCACCCTGAAAACTACAGACAAAGAACATTATTATGTCAATCCTTGAGGATGGAAGGGGAAAAAAAAAAAAAGTAATTTGAAGCGAGTACCATTCCACTGCATACAGAGCAATTCCTTAATTGACTTCCCAGTTTTAAAGCCCTCCTTGGGCATTAAGAAAAAAAATTGTTTCTGATCTCCACAAGGCAAAATCCTGCTTTGAAAGCAAGATGTATTAGACTGCTCCTTCCATATCTTTATTTTAGACAGGGATCATATGAAACACACTAAGTAGAATATATGCAATGAAACTGGAAGTTCTGATGGCATTGGGGGAAAAATTATCCAGGTAATCCAGCTTTCTTCAAGTTTAGGAATAGAGGAGATTGATAATCACATGTACTACAGTAAATCCTTTTGCCAAGGCATGAGTTTTCTTACAGTGCATCTTTAGCAAATTTTCCCATTCAAATACAAAATATCTAGAAAATGCAGTCTCCATCATGGATTACATTGTGAAAATATTTCAAATAAGGAGATAAAGAAGGACATAGGAGATTTGACAACTTTATTTCACTCACTCCCCTCAAAATTATTTTAGGCAACAAGCCCGTGGAACAGTCACTTGGCATCTTCTGGATTTTTTTAATCTTATCAAACTCTTTAAAATCTCCCCTTCTGAAAAGGGCCCACCAATTTCTATAGCTGGCAATATTATGGGAACAAACTGATTAGTGGTCACATTTCTAGCAATTAGCATTTTAGAGGCAGTTTCAGTGGAAAAGAATTTACTCTTGAGGTTCAGGAACTGAATAATAAGTGTCAGGTTGGTGCACTCCAGAGCTATATTTTACCTTTAATGCGGTGCAGAATAATCACCATATAAAATGTTTATTGGGTCTCGGAGCAGCAGTAATGCAATGCCATCTTGTAATTCTGAGGGGTCCACTAGACCAGGCTGCTGAGAGCCCCATCCAACCTGGCCTTGAACACTTCCAGGGATGAGCCATCCACAACTCTGGGAAACTTCTCTCAGTGCCTCACCACCCTCACAGTAAAGAATTTTTTCCTGACATTTAATCTTAACTGGTTCTCAGTTTAAAATCATCATCCCTTTTCCTATTACTATTATGTGCCTTTGTAGAAAGTCCCTCTCCAGCTCTCATTTAGGCCCCCTTCCAGTACAGGAAGGCTTCTCTCTTCCAGGCTGAACAGCCCCAATTCTCTCAGCCTCTCCTAACAGGAGAGTTGTTCCATCCCTCTAGCAGTTTTCATGGTCCTCCTCTGGATTCACTCCAGCAAGTCTGTATCTTTCTTGTGCTGGGACTCCAGTGTAGTATCAGAGGCCAGAGGTTTGACAATAAAGTAACTCAAGTGAAATTGTCCTGTTATAATCTCATTTACACCTGCCACCATTGCCAGGATTTCATCTTGCCACCATGCAGAGAGACAGAAGTAAAAGGGTTGTTCTTTCAACCAGTCACTGTGTAGGGCACAAGGGAAAATAGGAGATTTTTGTACCTTAGATTGTACAAACGTAGAGCTCTAGACCGTGCTGCTCAGAAGAAATGCCTACAGAACATCACAGTTTCTTGTTATCAGTTAACATGACTCTTCCAAGTGTAATGAAATTGAAGCTAAGATTCATTTTTTCCCCTGCAAATATGCAAAAATTCCAAGGGAACTTAGCGTGAAAAGAGATAAAAGGAAATCCTTTCCCTAATGAGGCATAAAATAAAGAACAATAATATACTTACTCAAAGTTAAACATGATGCAAGTACAAATTGAAATAAAATATTCTAGTGTTCAATACTGTAAACAAGTACATAGAGAAGATAACACTGTATTTAACCACTTCAAAGGGAAAATAATAGAGACCTACACAAATAACTCACTGCAAGGACACATGACAGTATTTGCACATCTCTGTGTACAAACCATTACCTGTAATGAAAGGATTTCATCTTAAAAGCCATTCCTGTTAGTCAGACAGGAAGTCTAAAAGACATCTTTATTTACATTGATATTACTCAAAAAGAAAAAGAAAATCTGACATTTTACAGAGAGGAGCAAAACAACATTATTAATTCAGGTCATAGCCCACATTAGCCATGGCTGTATTGGACTAACATCACAAGGCATTGCATGGTAAACAGTGCTGGCATTTTCACAATGTTTGCCAGTGGTGATTAAGTTTATTGTTTTATAGAGTTAATATCAAATTGCTCTTTTTTTGGTCATAACTCTGAAAATCTTAATATCAGCTTTTGGCCAGTCCAGATAAACTTATATTTATCTAAAAGTTAATTATTCTTCGACTTCTGTGATTGTGTTATCTCTAGTCCTTAAACCACTTCTCTATTTGAATTACTAATAAACTTATTACTTCTTTCAATCAATTTCAGCATAATTTTATCACCTTTCTATAACATATTAGAGAAAAGAAAAATAAACACATGGGGAAACTACTGAAAAGTTTAAGGGGCAGAAAGTAAATGAGGGTGATCAAAGTTATTGTCTGCTAATAAGGTAACTCAATAGAGTGCTCAATAGAGCAGGAGATTCAATTGGGCCACAAGCACACAAGAACCAACACACCCGAAAAAATGTAAGATACATGAGGCTGAGCTGTGTCTTTTCAAGGAACCCAGGTCTCTGAACAATCATTCTCCTCCATTAGACTATCTTCATGCTAATTGCAGTCTCTGCTTTCAAGCCCACTTTTTCTGGATAGCACAGAAAATCCAATAGAGAATTTTTCTAAAAGATGACAAAAAAAAGTAAAAAAAAAAAGCAAACAGAGTATGCTGAGAAATTACCCATAGACCAGAAAACTAGAACACTCAGCCTACAGGAAAATTTTGAGTATAGTTTCTATTTCTTGGTTTTTTCCTTTAATTAACTCCAATTAGCGCTTCCAGACAGCCTGTCAGCAAACTGTGCTGCCTAGTCATTAAAATTCTACTCAAAGAACAAGTCATAAAGCAGCAGCGAGCTTTTTCTGTTTGTAAGGAGAAAATACTTCATTTATAATTTTGAATCACTGCCAAGGAGTATCCAATCACCAGACATTTTCTTCTTCCTCTGTCCTTTGCACAAAAAATGTGGAGGAGCCAAAAAGCTGTAACAGTATCACAGACAGGGAATCCTCAGCAGGGCTAGAGGCAAAACTGCTCTGCAGGATTAAAAACTGCTCTGCAGGATTATTCCCATATTCAGTGTCCCAGGGGTGGGTGTAACATGAGCAGAGCACATCCGGAAACTCCAAGCAAACCCAAAGGCTCGGGGGGACTTTCCAGATTGCTCACATTATTTTTGCACCAGAGAGCAAGCTGGGTGTGGGAGCAGAAAGTGCAAATCCTACTTCAAAACACTGAGCTGCACTCAGACTCTGTGCCCCAAGCACTCCTGAGCCTCTGGCTGAAGAACTCCGGAAGGCCAAGCAAAAAAATTTCAGGTGGTATTACCTGATGGAATGGCAGTTTTTGTTAGGCTCACAGGATATCCTGGCTTGGAAAGGACTCCAAGGATCATCAAAGTTCAACTCTTGGCCCTCCACAGGACAATCCCCAAGAGTCAGCCCACGTGCCAAGAGCATTGTCCAAATTTTTCTTGAACTTGGCAGGTTTGGCTCTGCAGCCACTGCCCTGGGGAGCCTGTTCCAGTGCCCAGCCACCTTCTGGGTGATATCCAACCTAAACTTCCTCTGACACAACTTCAGGATATTCCCTTGGGTCATGCCAGTGGTCACCAGAGAGGAGATCAGCGCCTGCCCCTCCTGTTCTCCTCATGAGGAAGCTGCAGACTATGATGGAGTTCATAGAATCACAGAATATAATTGGTTGGAAGGGACCACCAGGATGATCAAGTCCAGCTTTTGGCCCTGCACAGGACAGCTTTCTTTGGAACTTCTTTTTTTTTGGGGTGGGGGGAGGGTGTTGATGTTGCTGGTTTTGTCTTTTCAATCTTTCCCCCCTACCCAGTTTTATAGGCTGAAATTTTAATATAGAGGGACCAAGGAGGAGACTACAGGCAAAACAATAAGATTAAATATAAGGAGTATTGTTTGGTAGGAACTAAAGTTTGGACATTGATGTGTGTGTGAACAACCATGTAACACCTGAAAATATTGCAGCTCAGTAGGGCTGTTTCACAAACAGTGCAGTTTCAATTAAAAAGTGACTACATGTCACAGTACTTTTAATTACTAAACTCCCAAATTCGGCCAATGCAAGTCATGGACTGTATCTTCTTTTGCAGTGGGAACTCCCAGATATGCAGCAAATTACAAGAGTCCAACAACTTCACATCTATCAGCTGATGTTCAGTAACCCATTATGCAAGGAACTGGCACACAAGTTCTGAGTACACGATGAATTGCTACACATTCTGTTCCAGGATGGCTGCATTGTTTGTTCTCATGATTTTCTAAAAATTGATATTGAAAGAAAAGAAAAATTATCTTTTAAACTGTACAAGTCTCCTTGCAGAACAGGGCTAGTGTTTTGATAAATATTTCCCATTATTATCATGAGGTTGTAAAAGTTTGTGAGGGCACAAGTAGAGGCTTATTCACCAGAATTAGCTGGAAGGAAAGGTCCCAGAGCCAATTTTGCTATTAGCAGCCAAATTCAATGAATTTGTAATCTTTAGGTCTAGGACTGCTCAGACTCTAGACTTTGTTTTTCCTCCCCATAGAAAAATCTAACAGCGACTATAGGGGGTTTTATCCATTATATTAGTTTGAGGTTTGCAGTTATTTATGACTATGCCACAGAACTTTGTTTCCCTGCAAGTCAAACAGAGACACATTAGACTCACATTCGGAAAGCACTCATTTCCAATGCAAGTCTCTGCACTATTAA
>JAHLSL010000073.1:4782851-4832076 GCA_025920805.1 Petroica traversi
AGACACGTTCCTAACACCTCAGGGTGACAGAGTGTCACCCGCCTGCAATGCAGCTTTTGTCATTTTCAGTGTTCCTGAGTTTAGAGGTGTCATCAACAATCCAGAGTTTATACCGGCTGGATCCGAGGAAATGCCTGTGCCAGTTACATTATATCAGTCAATATCTGAGGGTCAGGCATATCAAATACCTTTTTAGGTAGTGCCAGGGCCCACCCACTGATGTGCCAGTGCCTTGGCATGCCACGGGAAGGATCTGCCATCTGAGCAGTCAGGCACAGTCTGCCCCAACAGCAGGAGTGGGTGTACACAGAAATTTTTCTTTAACTTCACATTATCTGGACAAGACTCAGAGGAGAGGTTTCAGGGAGACAGCCCATGACCTCTCTCAATCAGTGCTCAGGTGAAAGAATAGGATCCTAAAGCCACATATCATCTATACTCATTGCCACGGCCTGAATGTCACATGAAGCTCGTGTGCATGGCCCAGCTTTCCCAGCTACTGTCAGTACAGACCTCAGTGAGAAAACTGTCCCCAAAAGCACACCCAAAACCTGAAATATCTTTATTTATTTAAAGATAGAGTGCTGTGACCAGCAACATGTATATGCAAGGAAAAAAGTGATATCCTTAAATTGAAGGGAAAAAATTTAAATTACTGCAGTGGTAAATGTAAATCAGTTCTGAGACCCAGCCACCTAATTGTCCATTAAGATATCAAAAAACAGATTCTTCTTTTAATTTAATAGTCTTCTAAAAGAGAACCCAAGAAAATGTTAGGCATTACTCATGGTAGAACTACAGGACAGAGCATTCAACTCATGACTCATCCAATAAAAGGGAAAGCAGTTCATAAGCAAATTCTGAAAAGTTTCAAAGCACAAGATGAATTTACCTTTTAAAAAAAAAAAACATTTCAGTAAAATGGGTTGGGAAAAGAAATCAGTTACAGGAAACATAGGGCAGTGGTTACATTCAGGGAATGAAAATAGAGAAATCAGCTTGCTTTTCACAACAAGGTGTGTCACCAACCCCTCACAGCTACACAGAAACTTATTTAACCTCTCTCCTTATTCTGAAGTGATAATGTTCCAAATTCCTCTACTCTCTTTAGTGTAATGACAGATTATGTCTGCTGAGGTAGGTACTGGGAGTGCCTTTCTACATCCCTTGAACCTCAATTTGATTTTAAATTATCAGCCCAAATATAATTCCAGGAACTGAAGACCTCATATACATAAGAGTGAAATGCGTAAGGCACAAAAATAGATTTTAGTAAAAATGTGAAATGGTTGAATCCTGACAGGAGGTGGCTAAGGGGGGAATCCAGCAGGGAGTAAACAAGAAAAAATAAGTCAGGAACATCTTAACATCTTCGACCCCCTAAAAAATTAGAGGAAAACTGCAAAGTCAAAACTCAGATGGGCCATGCTTTTCTGAAACACGTGCCACTTGCTCACATAAAGTCTGTGTGACTCAGAATCTGGTATCACACAGCCACAAAATCATCAAGGCTGAAGAGACTTCAACTTCAAAAGGGAAATCCTTATGGATAATTAGCAAAGTTAAATTATTTATAATAATTTTTAAATTAATTGTCACACTTCAAGAAAATTACTGCTTGTATTGCATCCTCCTTTTAGGACGTCCTTGAAAGTTGGACTTTGGTTTAACTTTTGAAGACCAACCTTTTATAGGATAACAGAAAACTGAATGGAAGAACTAGATGGGGTCAGGAGGAGTCAATGAGAGGAAAAATGCATTAAAGTTCCCAACAGCCCTGCCACTGACTTCAGCGGTGAAAGAAGCCAAAAACTTCTTGTACATTTAGGAGTTAAGATTGACTGGGACCTTTCTAAAATTACATATACAAAATACCAGCTTCTGCGAATAATTATCAGGTCATATACCCATAAAAGTCAAGAAACTATATTTTATTACCTGCTCATCTTACTTATTCACGGAGCAGAGCCAATATTAGTCAGCACAAGTAGCTGCTTGCGAGCAGGGAGGCTTCAATCATTAAGGAAGGGATGTAATTAAAAGGAGGGAA
This sequence comes from Petroica traversi, assembly GCA_025920805.1. Taxonomy (NCBI): domain Eukaryota; kingdom Metazoa; phylum Chordata; class Aves; order Passeriformes; family Petroicidae; genus Petroica; species Petroica traversi. Next base: position 4,784,902 of record JAHLSL010000073.1, read on the forward strand.
ATCCAAAACACAGTTATACCTACCAATCATGTCATCTAAATTGTACTATTTGATTCATCAAAAATCAAGCTTTGAAACAAAGATGCCATATTTTATGCAAGTTCTTGATTATCTTTCTTTTGAGGGAGCATGTAATTTACAAGAAAGAGGACTTAAAGCTTTAAGTGCCTCTGACTTAATTCAGCATTGCTGTATTGATGGTCCCATTTAGATGATTCCATTTTAGGCCCCTCTAACGCATTAAAGGCATGACTTACTCACATCCATTTGGCTAATGATCCCCTACTGCTCTAAAGTAAATGACAGCTATTTACAGTAAATTATTCAATTAGATAGAGGGAAGTGCGGTATTCATTTTATATTGTTTGACATGGCAAAACAGAAGTGTGCAAGAAGGCAGGTAGGGCATTTTAATCTTCCAGAATCAATTGTTTAATCCACAGCAGGAGAATAAATACACTTCACAATTCTAGTCAGCATCAGGTTTTTATTGTAAACATTCTGAGAGAGACTGAAGTGTTGCAGCTCCAGTTAATATAACTCTGTCCACTTCAAAAGTAAATCATCATGCTACACAAGGAATCTTACCAGCATCTTACAGGACTGCTTTATTTTAGGCACAATTTCAAGGAGCACACTAAGTGACCATATGCTAGCAGGAGAACAAATTTCCATTTAAATAAAAAAACAGGCATGAGCAATTCTGAATCCCATTTATCTGTAATGGGATTTACACTACTAAGTGACTACCTCACTCTCCAAAACAAGGACTCAGTGTCCCAAAACATTTGGATGGTGGGGTATTTTTAATTTATGGAGTCCCAGGATAAGACAGCTTAGCTACTCTCACAAATTAGGAGGGGGATTCAGAAGGATAATCAAATAAAGAACAAGTTGGGGCTAAAACAGAGCCCAGAAAAGGGGGGAATAATTGCACTTCAATAACTCAGAACTGTTATTTGAATTGAGGATCTTTACACATATTCATCTGTTCTTCTCCAGGAGCTGAGGGGGGTGTGTAAGTATAAACACATTAGAATCCCCACTGTTCACACACTTGTCTGACCACAACACCTGGAGAAAAAAAAGAAGCCATGACTTTGCTGTCGCCTGTCAAACCTTTGCCTTATAAAAGAGAAAATGAAGGAGTAGTTCTCATTATTATAGGCAGGAACACGAAGTCCAAGGTGCAGGACAGGCCACCATGTGTGCTGAGCCTGCCAGTGACTGTGCCTGTGAGGCTCTCAGGCCTCCCAGCATTTATCAGAGGAAAAGAAGGAAGAGGTAATTTATCTAAGCCCTCCTGGCTAGCCCTAATTTTGGAGAATTTCTCTCTCCTGCAAGCCCAGAATGCCTCAGAACTAGCGCCGAGCACCCCAAATAGAAGAACATTTTCCTCTGGCTAATGTGCCAACACATTTAATTTTCTACAGGCAGAGGGCCAAGTTCAGCAAGCACAGCTCCTGCAAAGCTTAATGGGAGCTGCACTTGCCTGTGCCAGGCAGTGAAGGTTTGCTGGGGGACTGCAAGGAACACACCACAGAAAATACAACTTCTGCCAGTATCTGTATTCAGAGGCTGCATTTGAATGGACTACTCTTTTTTTTTTTTCCTGATTTTATTCACTCCTTCTAAAGCTGCTGGCACAATGAAACCCTTCCTACTCCTAGCATGTATTCACTCACTTCCATGAGCAAGGAATTCAGACTGGCTGCATGCAGTGATGAATTTAGTCCAAAGACCAGCTTACCACAACTAGGCTGTTATAAATTTTACAGTCATTTGGTGTCTTATAGCCAACAGTGCTGGCCAGATTATTCAAAAGGCCTCCTGCACACAACTCCTGAATTCCTAGGGAAGGTCTGTATTTCAATGGCTCCAGATCCTATTTTCTGGAAATAAATTCTTACTGCTTCTTTTCCTAGCTATCTTCATCCTCTCATGAATTATTATTATTTTGATTTCTAGCTCTATCAGAACCAAATGCATTAAGAAAATTTTAGTCCAGGTTCTCAGTGGCTCTAAGCTACAGCAATTTTTACTATGCAAAGATTGCTCTGGGGTTTTTTTTGCAGAAAATTCCCTCCCCTTTAAATGCTTTTCAGATGCCATAGTAATACAAGTAACAGTAATGGCAGTTCTAGACCTTAATAAGCAACACTTTGCTTTTTCAGTCCCTGGTGGTTACCTCTGCTCGACCTACACCTCTTCATACAAAGTCTTCCTTGTTCACTATCCTGCTCTCAGACTAAACATACTTATATCTGCTGACATTCCCTCTAGTGCACAAGGAAGTGGCTTGGACTTAAATCCTTTAAATCTGTGATGAACTTCTGAAACATTTCACACTTAATTTCCACTGAAAAAACACCTGCCTGAAATGCACTCCGTTAAAATAGACTGCAAGCCAATCCTTCATCTAGTAGATAAGAGGAGTGAAAACACTTTGTGTGGCACTTGAAACCACACAGAAAGTCTAAATTATTAAAAGGAAATCTAAAAAATCACATATGACAAAACCCAAGAATGACATGAACTTGAATCCACACTTTTAACTTAATTCACCAAAATAGATTTCTCTACACTAAATAGTGAATCTATATTTTTTCTAGTTCCAAAATTCCCCCAGTTCAGAGGGGAAAGCTCAGAGGAACCAAGACATTAAAGGTACATTGCCAGTGAAATTGCTACACATCAAAACTCCACCAAGCAGTATTGAAAACTGAATATTGAGTCTACAAAATCTCTGCTCAGCCGCTCAGATTCTGAGCAGCTGCTAAGAACAGGCTGCTTGGAGCTGCAAAAATTAGAAGACACTGAGTGGAGGAGGCAGGGGGAGCCAATGTTGCAGCTGAGTTTTCCCTAAGTCCTTCAGGGAGAAATCTTCCCTTCCCTTGGGCCAAGCTGTAGTGGGAGCACAGCTCCATGAGCCACTCCCACCTGCAGTGACACCAGGGCCAAGTTGGCCTGGCAGTGTGGCCACTCTGCTGCCAAGAAAACACAAGAGCAAGGATTGGCAGGAATGACTTGGCCTAGGATGAGTCACTTGACATCATCTCCTCTGGGATGGCACAGGCAGGAATGCTGATGCTCACAGCTCGTGTCCTCATCCCCACTTACTGCCCAGCCCTGCTGTCCCAAGCAGGGGCCCTGTCCATACTCTGCTCAACTTTTTCCAGTACAAGGACATGAGCTGCTCAAAGGGACCTGATTTGCAAGTATTATTTACAAAGCACCTGAACATCCTCCACGTACAAATGAAATTATACCCGAGTACAGTGCACAGTTTCACTCCACCTCAGGCAGGTGCCCTGCATTTCCATCAACACCACAATTCACAGACATTTAAGGGTCAGGCGCACACATCAGCTAGGAAACAGCACCCTGATAAGTGACATGAACAGCCCAGCCCTGCTCACATAATATCAAGCTTTGCTTAGTTTTCTTTTGAGCCCATTTTTTCCTCTCAAAACCCTTGATATAATTTTCTAGCTGTAGTAATACTTAGATAAAATAAAAAAATTTCCACAAGTGATATTGAGTACATCATGCTATAACAGCCCTTCATTTCATAATTTGTACATGTTTAGATTTAAAAATTTATGTTCAGAGTATTTTTAATATGTTCAGAGTATTTTAACCAAACACAAGGTACAACAATTCCCTGAGGGTTTCCAGGTCTCCTACAATGTCAGAAGCTGTTTAATACATCTCCATGGAAGTCCAGAAACATTTTTTTACATTTTCACAGCAACCAAAGGTCACTTTCATTTCACAAGTCCTACAAATGTTCTCCAAAGGAAAGGAGCTAGAAATGGGAGAGGCAAGAACATTCAAATACAAAAAGAATGCAAGAAAAGAGATATTGAAAAAATCTGCTCTGGGGAAGAACTTTCATTGAAAATGACCACATAAATATAGAAGATGCACCATGAAAAGTCCCATTGCATCTCATGCTTAGGACCTCAGACTGTGCTGGAGACAGTAAGTCCCTGGCATGGGACGATGTTTCAGAAATGATGAGAGCACTTTTCAGACACAACACAATGTTATATTTTGCAATTCATGTTGGCTGCATTTTTCTTTTGTAAATTAACATAATTTGGCTCTTTTAACATTCCTCTTACTTTCCTTTCATTTAATGATTTTTCCAGAAATGCTTAAAATCAAGGGTGTTCTGAACACTAAATTATAAAACCTGGTGTATGAAGACTCAAATTCCTATAAATAGATGAATATCCCATTTTCTGGAATTCTAATCAGCTTCTGCTTCTTATTTCACCTCTATTAAATGACAATCTCAAGAGCATTTTTACAGCTGCTGAATATTCATTGCTGCTTTTTCCTTTAAAGAAAATCTATTGATTAACTGATTTTGTAGCTTACATAAAAGCAAAGGTCCCAGGTTAAAAAAAAAAATGTACAAAAGATCTAAAGTTTATACCTTATAAGTTGGAAGGATAACAGAACTTCAACAGCAAATCTCAGTTTGAGAGATAAGCTCTGCACATCCCTGACTCTACACTGCCTTATCCTAATATTTCCAGGGAAATTCAACTCCAGCTTTTTATCCACCTCACATTCCCAGATCTACATTTTCCAAGGGTGAGAGCCAATGTTTATGTTAAATAGCTGCTCTAACTCAGGGCTGGCAAGAAGGTCCCTGCTTGGGAGAAGGCAGAGAGGATGAAGCTCTGCAGGTACCAACACTCCCCATTCTCCAGAGTTTTGTCTCCCACCCAGCACTGCAGCTGTGTCAGGGAGCTGAGCAGCACCAACTCAGGGCTCAAGGCAGCACTGGGAGCCCTGTCCGATGCTCAGTTCTCAAAGTATGCACTCACCTTTTCAGCTGCAAGTCCATGAAAATGTGAAATCAAACCAGACTTGCTCTTTGTTCATAGCCGAGTTCAGACAAGAACTTGCATAAAAATCAAAGGGACAAAAAACTCTCACACAACACACACCTAAAATAACCTTACTTCAGCTGTGCCTTGGCAAAAAGCCTAGGCAGCAACAAGATTTTTCCCTTCAGCAAGCAAACAGACCCCATTTTCCTTTTTTTTCCTGGGCCCACATCCGTATAATCAACCATAGTTTTGGTATCAGCACTTATAGGTTTCATATGGTCACCATTTCTAAGCAAACCACTTCCTCAGTATAGACACAGTTAGTATATTTTCTCATTTTCATTTGGCAGAATAGTTGTGGACTGTGGGAGAGAGTAAGGAGAAACTGTAGGGGATAGAGATCAGCTCTAGAAAAACCAAAGTGTGTTTCTTAAGACATGATAGATCAAATAGGCAAAAATCACTACATAGAGTGTTTCAATCTCAATTTCTGCCTCTCTTTTCTCTGTGCTGCTATTGCAGCCACTCAGACCTTTCTGGTGGGATTTCATTTATAATTACAAGTATTGTGTGTAGATGGACTAAAGCAGCCAGGTCACCCTCTTCACTACTACAGCAAAGAAAACCAAAGTTTCCAGCACACATTAGGTATTCTTCTATCTTAATTTTCTTTCTGTTCTAAACAACTCAGAAAAAAAACAAAACCTAAAGCCTTTTGCAAGAGGTAAGAGGCAAATTTGTTATTTCAATGATATGTTTGAAACAGGAGTTCCAGGATCCAGTACACAAACTCTTCAGTCTCCAAGACAAAGACATAGGTTAAATACCACAGCTCTAAAAGTAAATATAACTCCAAGCTTCAGCCTGACCTGGAATTACTGGCTGCAGGTTCCCAGGAGCTGCCTTTTGCCTCTAACAGTTTACACATCAATGAGTTGAACTGGTACTGATAAAGACACAAGTTCAGAAAAACAAGAGCTCACGTTTCAGTCTCTCACTGCTGTGGCAGGGACTGACACCACCCCTTTCAGCTGCCTGCTCAATCACACAACATCAAAATGATTTTTTGTGACACATAATAAATATGGATTTTTTAAAAAAACAATCTACCACCCATTCTGAAACACACATTACCTGGCCTGTAACAAACAGGAACCAAAAAAAAATGAAGTACCAAAAGGTCAGTCCACTATTGTTACAATCAAACTCTTCCAACTCCCTTGCACTTGGGAATAAAGGCACGTTCAGATCCTATCTGCAGTGTCCACCTGGCAGTGCAGTTTCCTTATATGAAGAAAGCTCATGTTTGAAAATTACTCAGATCCTGATCTTTGAGAATAAATTGACCTAGTTTTAATTATTCATGGGCTTGACTCTCTACAGGTTGGCTTTCTCAACTGCAGTTCCTGGGAATGTGTATAACTCAGTGAGCCCTCAAAGACTTCCACATAATATTTTCCACTGGATCACAGCAAAGTTCTTGTGTAGACATTTTCCACCTGTTTAATCTGTTGGTGATACTCCACCTGTCTTTCAAAGATAGCTAATTATCAACTGGCCATTTCATTCTAGTGAACAAGACTTCAAAATTTTTTTTCCTCCACATGCCAGTAGATTTCATGAAGCAGATACTAAAGAACAAAAACCCTCAAGAAACCAGATCAGATTCAAAGGATCACATTTTCAAATAAAGAAGCATGTAAAAAAATCAGAAATATTTTCTATTTTTTAAAAAACTCATTTTCTGGATGAAATATGGATTCTAGAATAAACACAAAGCTCACGTCTGACATATGAACTAAAAAATTACTTTTCTGCAGTGAAACTATTTTCTGTGATAGATTCATTAAGAATATAAAACCTACAGTGAATCAACAGTTCTGTTTTACTGGAGGACAGTGTGGATATCAACAAGAGATAGCAATCATGGAGCAGTGCCAGGTTATACCAGCTGAAAATATGGCTCACTCCTCTTGCTACAGAGAATAGGAATCTAAAAATACTGTGCTATAGCCCATTATTTTAATGTAAGTTTATAGCTATTGTATTTTCTCCAAAATTTTTACACTCTGCCCTGAAGTAGGCAATGAACTACAGAATATGCAACACAGCAAACTGCAGGGGAAAAGCAGCCTTACTGGGTACCACTGCCCCACACAGAAAACTCAGTGTGCTAAAGGTACACTCCCTTTCCCTTGCACACTGGTTTTATTTTGTAGCATTGGACCACTAAGGGAAAACAAAAAGGTCTTTCCTGTAGGATCATGACAGTCAAAAAGTATATGTCACAGAAGGAAAAAAATTATATTTTCCAAATATTAAGGATTTATCAATACCAAGCTAGTCAAAGAAACCTTTTGTTTTCACTATTAAATAAGGTATATGAAGTATAGTTTTTAAATCAAAATTATTTTAATAGATGTCATGAAGCAGAAGAGCATTTAGCTGCTCTTAAAAATTTTGCAACTTTATCCATAACCTTTAGGAACAATTTACTGTAAGCTGAGTACTAAAAGTTGATCACATAACTTCTTATTAAAAGCAACTGATATTTCATTAGTAAAAAGAAATTAATTACTATCATGATTAAAATAATCTGATTTAAGGAGAACAAGGAACGGATATCCTTATATCTGTGAATGAAGGCAATGTTCATTGCCAGTCAAAGACTGAGATTTTTATTGTAGCATTCACTTTGCCTTGTAACAGTTACAAGCACATTTAAGTCCATGAAATTTTAAAAGTAATTATATGAGCCAAAAAGTGAATAAGAAAAAATCCCTCCCTTTTAAACCATAATATGTTCCTTCAAATTATGTGACTCAAGAAATGCTCATATTAGGGCTTGAAAATATTTTTCAAAACTATAAATCGTGAACAGCAAAGAAGGCAGAGCACTAATGCAATGTAGATGTAAAGTTCAATTTGTTTTACCCAGCATAGCAGCGCATTTTAGTACTTAGACATGACATTTACTTTTCTATCTTTAATCCATCCCAATAAACAAGCAGACATTTATTCCACCAGCCACTTTTTCAAGTTCTCTACAGGACTGTTGAGTGCATTCGTGCCTGCTGCAGGCCTGCAGAGCAGGAAGTGCTTCAGCCCTGCATAGATACTTTGCACTCACACTGCACTGAGTGCAGAAACTTCTCCTGAGAAAAAAACAACAAAAAACAAACAAAAAGAATAACAAGAATTTAAAAACACAAAACAAACACATTCTTATTGCCCAGGACATTGCTACATCTTCCAGGTGCTCCCCCTTCAGTGACCTGAACAAACTAGCGGAACTAAGGTCAAAGAATTGCTCCAAGAGACATTTACCATCATTGAATTAATAGACTCACCAGGAAGGGGGTGGATGGAGGAGGGTTCTACTCATTTCACACTTCTTGTGAATACTGGCCTACCTGCAAGTTTGGGTACCACCTCAGATTCAGGTAATAAACCAAAGCCTTGATCAGCAATGCTGAAAGTAGATTTTAAAAGAATTCCTTTTACTGCCACTGGAACAATGAATGAAAGCTGAGATCATGTTTCATTACTAAACTAGAATATTTGGAATAGAAATGAAAGGATAAATTCATCCCTTAGGAAAACTTTTGCAATCTCAGAAGAATAGTCAGGTTTGTGACTGAGGCAAGCAGTATCATATTTTGGGGGTCAGCTTATTGGACATGCTTCTGTAATTACGAGTTTAAACCTATCCAGCTGGAGGAACAGCAGTAATACTGTTCATTTCCAAAAGATCTGCATTTTTTTTTTTCTATGAAGTGAAATTCTTTATGAAATCATGTCTTCTATGGTTTTTTTTTTTGGTTGGCTCAGTTTTCAGTGTTGGAAACAGCTGAAATCCATCTACTTCAGGCAGACTCATTTGCTGGGCAGACAGACAACCTACACCTGGAACACGCCCCTTCTGCAAGAAAAATTGCTGTATTCTCCCTCCTTTCAAGCCAAAAGAGACCCTCAATCGATGTGTAAAAATCTGTTTTAGAAAAACAACAAGAAACCTGCAAGCTACAATATGGCAAACCAGGCAAGTACAGTCCAGGTCCTACTGCCTGAATCATGAGAGCTCTCCCAGCTTTCTTCTCATCAGCCAAAAGAAACATATGCTGTTCTATGCTGAAAAGTCATTTAATTCAGCTAGTTTTGGCAAACAACTAGAACCTCTTGAAAAATGCATTGCATTCAGCCTTTGCCATCCAGCATCTCAATTCCTTCTTCAATAATATGCAAAAACAGCATAAGGAAACTTCACAAAAGGGAATGGCATCATTGCCAGAGAGACACAAAGGTGTGTAATGTAATCATGAAACATAAGCAGAATCAAGCTCCACGGCACTCATTTTGTAGAAGAACTAATTCATCATTTATGATGGTTTGCTGTTAAGTGTGAGTTCTTACAGCTCAGATAAGCTGAGCTCAGCTGAGCTGTTGCTAGATGTGCTTTATCTTTGCCTCCATGCTAAGTGCAAATACAGCTCTCAAAGCCACTTTTTTTTGGCAGGCCAGAAAACAAATAAGTCCTTCTCCATGATTGTTTGTTTGACAAGACTGCAATTTTTAATATGGACAGCCTCACATTTCTAAAAGAGATGTATTTTTTATTAGTATTAACTTTTTGGGGTTTATTGATTGATTTCTCTTTTGTTCTCAAGCTCTTTAAACATGTTTGCATATCTTCTAGGAAGAAAATGTAGACTCTTAAATATTATAAAACCCAGTGAATTCTTCCAAGCACTTAAAGAAACAGGAAAAACCAACAGGGAAACTATGTTCTATAGCTATGCTACAGAATTTAAGGAAAAGCTGAAAATCCAAAGGAATTCTTTCTATAAATTATGCTGCTTAATGGACAAAGATATTTAAGGATTCAGTCCTGCCAGGATCCCAATCCAGCAAACTACTTAAGGATGCTTGTATGAAACAAAATGAAAAATCCCACGTTTAAAACTTGACACCTGCTGAAATGCTTTCCTACAAGCAAGCTCAGCACTTCTCAGACCAGCTGCTTGTCAATCCTCACTGAAATCAGTTGTGTAGTCCTTTGGCACTTGCCTTTAAGTCCTCTAAACACCCCATGGGATTTGTGCATGTGCCACCTCTGGCTTGTCTCAGCACAGCTGCTGTTTTACCGTTGAAATGCTTAAAGCACCAATGGTCTCGAAGGCTTTGACAACTCTTGAAGAAATTCAAGGGAAATCTGGTACAGAAACTCTCAGTACCAGCAACACTGAGTAGAACACACCCCTCACACAATAGCTTAGATTCTGAACGTTGTTTTAATGCCTCATAGGAGGTGGCTGAACAGCTCACCCACGTTAGGGTCTACATGGAAGCTGTTGCCCCTGGTAGTTCATTTGGAAATGACACACTTTCCATTGGCAGCTGTGGTGTTCCTGCTCAGAGCACCAGTCCCATTCTGTCCCCAGTTCTTGTGCAGCCCAGTGAGTCACTCACACCCTGATTCTGCAAAATGCAAATCCAGCCAGGAAGATACAGAGTGTGTACTTAAAGCCAAATCATTTCATTAAGGTTTGAGCATGTTCTTTGTCAAATAAAGCAAGTTTCTGCCTTGTAGAAATAATCAAATTCCTCTTCACATTCCTTGCTTTCCACTATTCCTTTATCTTCCAGTAACGTCAGCAATCTAGCTCTTGCTTGCCAGATTTGACAGAGATACTGGACACACTCAAAAACCTCTATTTTCTGGACTAGATGGGACTTCATCAAGTTCAAAAATATAATAGCTCTAAGAAAAAAAAATTCAGTCTATTTTATCCTCTACTGTGTGAACATAACTCTCAGTTAAAGACCATTAGGGTAAATTGAATAACTCTAAAATGTGAAAATTTGGCCAACACTTTTTTTTTTAGACAAATTAAATACACACAGATTGTAGTTGGCAATCTATTTCCAATGACAAAGTAAGAGACACAGCAATGGGCTTCACAGCTTTCATACTGGAAACAAAATGCACAGGCACCAGGCCTTTAGATGTGCCTCTCAATGAAGAAAAAGTACCAAAAATATGCAGTAGCAGGCAAATTATGGTCTTGCAAATGACAGCATGGATTCATGCAGAAAAAATAGCACAGGTAGAGAGGATCTTGTGAATAAAAATTTGGACAAGGAACAATGAACTCACAATTCAAACTCAGAAAAAAATAGCTTATTATTTAGGGAAAAAAAAAAAAAGAGAACAAGTATGAAAAATAAAGGCTTCCTCTGGTTATATGCAAGTTTGTTTCATTCTTTACCAATATCTTACAGAGTCTGTGCAGATACTGTCCTGTTTTGGTAAAAAGAGGCAAAGCAAGGCCTACATTTCTGTGGGAAAAACCAGTGTTCAAATACAAGAATGCTGTGTCAACACACTGTGGGGGTGACACAGCATGGGGATTTACAAGCATCTGCAACTTAATCATTCAGCTTTTGATCCCCTATACAGAAACTACTGGCACAAACAGGAATTTTAAACATCAAAATTGAAAACTCACACTGTGATTTAAAAGCCAGGTTACTAAGGAAAGAAAATCTGGAAGGGCATAAGATTGGCTTTCTCCTTTTAAGTAAAAAGAAAAAAAAATATTTATGAAGTGAGCCTACCAACTTCTTGTCAGCACAAGCACTTCATTCATCACCAAAGTTTTGTCAGATCTGGGAATATTCCTTTGATACTGCAGTGTTAAAAAACCTACCTTGATCTAATGACACTACTGCCTATAATTTCCAGTGGCACTTTAAAGGCTGAACTTTCAAGGTGCTATCACAGAAAAGCATAAATTACAGCTACCTACAGTGGGACACAATAGGTTTTATACCAATATTTTCAGCCCATAAACCAATATTGATGAGCTCTGAATTGGGATGGATCCCCTTGCACTGACATTTGGCCTGCTGTTCAACATTCAAATACTCTCTTTCTGCATCGCTTTTGTTACTTCAGAAGAATATTTTGGACAAACTGTAAACATCAATACTTTTCTCATTGTTTTCTTATATTTTCATGTGTTCTGGTTTTGATCCACCCACTGATTTTTTAAAAATATTTAATAAGCCACTGCACGTTTAACGACTTCTAATGTAAACATATCATTAACAGCAGAACATAAAATGCAGAGCAAATCTTTGTCAATGTATCATCACCTTCCATGGCAACACTAAAATGGACAACATTATAAGTTTTTTATTGTAACCTGATTTCCTCATATTAATACCTGACAGGTGCACAGAGTAGCCAGCACTATTCAGACCACCACTGAGACTAAACAAAACGTCAGCTTTTACAAACCCTGAATGAGTGGCTGCTTTGTGTGATTTATTACAGTAAAAGACACATAAAACTCTGTGTGTGGTCTTTGGGAGAGAAGGCCTTAGGCAGCGATGCTGCAGCAGGAAGGGTTTGCAGCCTCCCCTCCACCAGAGGAGAACAAAGCCATGGAACCCAGGATATGCAGATTGAACACAAGACAGGCCTGTCCTCAACTCCAAAGAACTTTGAGGAGGAGACAGATTTCCTATATTAAATGGGCTGCCAGTGATGTCAGCCAAGCTTTAGTATTGTATTTCCCTGGGTTTTTTTAGTCTCTTCTTGACCAAATCAACACTATATTGTTCAACAATAAACACAGCTGATTCCACCCTTTATGCAGAATGAAGTGTTTAACAGCCATCTCAAAGTCATGAAAGAGCAAAAAGAAAAACTGAAGTATTTGGCCATCCTAGTACACGAAACTATCAAAGCATTTGAACATGGCTACACTTACATCTGTGTAAACATTAAAGAAAAATAAATTAGCAGCGATCTTGCACTACATTTTTATAATAAAAAATCTACATACCTGTAAAAAAAGTTCTCAAAAAATTAATTTGACAGATTAGCTCTACATGAAGAGAAAGCTGACGTACTTAAAGGCTGTAACATAGCTCTCTCCCACAGCTGCTGGTAAAGGAGAGATTGACATAACTTTTCAGCATCCCTAGTTAATACATTGGCAAAAGGCAGAAAAATTTATATGCTTCTTGTGAAAGGTTTTGTTAAAATTGCATCTATTTTTGCAGCAGATCTTATAAATCCAAATCCATCTGCAAATATCCCTCAGTTTCCAGAGCACTGAAGCCATCAGGAACCCAGCTCATCTAAGATCAATGACGAAATCCCTGCCTTCCCTCGTGCTCTGTGTCATATGCAGATTGCATATTGCCTGAAAAAATAAATAGCAAACCCCTGACAAAAAGGCGAGGTAGGGATTTATTCTTGCTCTGCTTGTAGGTACCACATATTTGAGCTTGAACTCTAAAAATTCCAGGAAGCCAAAGAGCAAATCAGAACAAACAAATCAAGCACAGCACAGTTCTCCCAGGTCTGCCACAGCCAATCTGCTCTTTTAGCAGTTCCTGTAGGAAGTAGTCTCCTTGCACATTGGTTTTAATTCCAAATGTCTGAGACCACTGCCTACTTAGAAACACTTTTTGGTCCTTCTTGATTGCTGGATCATGTTCCCAAATGTGCCTAAGGCTAAATGAGATTTGGGATACCCACTAGTTTATTTCTGCCACAATTTACCTATATTTCCTACATATAAGTTTAAATCACACAAGAATTGATGGCCTCAAATCTTCCAAGGAAACACATTACAGTTTATGCTGTGAACTAACTTCTCAGACACTTATGAAAACCTGGCTCCACAAGAACGCTTATCACAGAAAGCCCCAAAATACACTTCCCTACGCTTGCCACACCACTGTATGTGTTGTGCCACAGCCATTTCCTCCTCCTGAGGATGCACATAATTGTGGTATCTGAGATAATGCTGCAAGCATGGAGAAATGCTAACTTCTGAAATGGAAAAATGACAGCTTGTATAGTAATTGCAGGCTATGAAAATTGCCAGAGTTACTTAACTGCAAGACAGAACAAAGGTTGGCCCCAGTTTGAGGCAGTTAAATTCCACAGCAATCAAAATAAAAATAAAAATAAAAGTCTTTGACCCAAATGTATTTTTCTTTGTTTTGTTTTTTACTGGAAATAGTGAAGCAGCTCAGCCTCAATAAATCAGAGGTTCAGCCAGCCAAACTACAGGTCTCCCCTCCATGAAGACCTTGGCCTTGGGCCTTTGGGCTTTCTGGGAAGGAAAGGAAGGAAAAAAAAAAAGAGAAAGAGGAACATCCACAAACTTGAAATATTCTTTTCGAAAATATTAGCCATCAGCCAGGTCAAAGGGAGGCAGGCACTGCAGAGTCAGGCATTGCTTTGCAGAGACCTGGAGCCATGACAGAGTTTGTCTGGTATTTCAGATATGATCTCATCTCCACCCATGGGCACTTTGTTTATGGAATCAAATCCGTCACAAGTAATGAACGTATTGATCTGGCACATAAAGTTGCACTTCATTATTTCTCCAAAATCTATAGTCATAGTTACTTATATTTAGTGGGTGCAAGAACTAATAAAGCCATTGAGCTAATACAGCCTGAAAGCTCAAATAATACTTTCACAACAATGTGATGGGTCAGTTGCCTCCTTCAAGCAGCTCCATCTTTAGCAATATTATTCAATTTTTCCCTCCTGATCTCATTTTCTTCAAACCAATTACCCCTCTGCCTATTCCTTCAATTTATTTTGGAGGTACCCAGGCTGTGAGAGGGAGGCAGAAGTATAAAAAAAAGTATTTTAAATTGAAAAAAGCCTTTATAAATCTTGAATGCATTTTTAACAAAAACTTGAGGTAATGTGAAAAACTCTATGTATTATCCTTTCATAGGAACTTTTCTCCCCAGGATAGTTAAATGTTCTTGTTATTAAAGAGTTCTAGCTCCTTACTCCTTTACCCCTTCTCCTCTCCTTTCTGACACACTGTATTCACTTTTGAAAGGAATTGGGAATTTTGAGCCCTTTCCATACCTGGTGTGTTAGCTGCTACAGAGGCTTCTCATTAGTAGACTAAATAAATGGTACTTGAAGTCATAATGGTGCAAAACAGCATTCTAAAGGAACAATTTATTCATGTGATAAGAAGCACCTCATTTTTTTTCCATAGAAATAAATTTGATTAATTTAATTTTTCTATTTTGAAAGCCCATTAAACTGTAGTCTGTCTTTGACACAATGATATAGAGATTCACAGTATTATATAAAGTTTTTGTTTGGTTTATAATAGGGTTTATTTACTATTATTCTGTGATGTAGTTTTTTGTGCTCAAGTTTTGAGAATTACAGTTAAAATTCTGCTGAAAATAGAAACATACAATGAGACTTCCTAGCTGGGTCCGAAAAAATGCAAGATTCAAGAGAAAAGACAAAATTATCTCATACTCTTAAGTTCAAGAGCTGTCGATTAGGACCAAAAAGACAGAAACCATGAAGAGGAACTCAAGGTATAGGGAACCTGATTAAATCTCAAACTTTAAATCTTGAGGCATGATTGCCAGCCTCAAGATTTTGCACAGAAATAACTCCAAATCTGCCGCCAGGTGCTTGTGAAATAACCTCACTCTAGGAAAACACACGTTCTTATAAGTGCCTCAGTTAGATGGCATGTTTATCCATGGAAACCACCAATGAACTACGACAAAGAAAATAATATTCTCGAATCCAGTGACGTTATCTGGATCACATCCTGCCACCAGGTAATTTTTCTGTGCAGGTGGGGCTTTAGTGGGAGATAGAACAGAACTAGTCCTCACAGAACTAGTCCTTTGAGCACTGCACAGTAGGCATTTGCAGTCTCACTAAAAGTTATAATTCAAAAGAGACGAAAATAGTGTCCACCTTAAGCAGTTTATGAACAGGATCGTTTTTAAAAAGCAATTTATAGGATTCTGAAGTTTCACTGTTCCTTTCACCTCTAGAACAAGGTTTTTGCTTTTTTAATTTTTGGGTCTTAAAATAGCTCCCTGTAGACAATTGAATGGAGCTACTTTAAAAAAAAATAAATTCCTCTCTCATCTATTAGTGCAGTAACAAAACACAATCCTTAGCACCCAGAGAGCAGCCTTCACCTTTGGCTTTAGTTTGGACAAGAACACGTTCTGCAACCAGAACTTTTCTGTCAATCTAAATCAAACCTCATCTTGATTCTTACCATGTTCAAATCAGCATTAGGATTAAGGTGGTGGCTTGACTTCCACTCATCACCACGATGGGAGTATGAAGGATCCAGAAGCATTAGAAATTTAAACAATCAAACGGAAAGAGATTCTACACCTCTGTCCTCCCTATTTTTTCATATTTGCCCTATTTTTGTTTTAAAAAAGAATTTTGCAGTGGCCTGATCATAACTATGACCAAACTGTTTTGCCACTTTTGTACTTTATTATGAGCAAGCAACACTAACAGTTGAGCAATGGACTTCATAGTAGTCCTGGCAATTTACAGCATTTCCTCTCTCTGCTTTCACACCTGCACAAAACCCTCTCCATGACGTTCAGACCAAGACAATTACTCTATTTTTGTCACATTGCCACCCTTCAAGCCACAACACACTTACCAGCACTACCATTTACTGTTACATCATTTTGGACCTGGGTGTAGTACCCAGGCCTTTTTCATCATTGACCTTTCTGCAATGCATGCTGGGCTCTGCAAGATATTGTGAAAATAATTGCATAAATTACAATTTTGCTGCAGAATAACAGATCCAACAGGAGATAATCTTCACTGTACACAGCTATTCCAAAGGCCTCAATGGGAAGTTGTACTCTTTTAAATCAACACATAGTGAGGGCTTGGGGATCATTCTAGAGACAGAAAAGGAAAGCAGATCTGGGGGGGCTTGAAAGAAGAAAGTGGAGATTTATGCACCGGAAAGAAGAATACTAACTCCAAATTATTTACTAAGGGATTTACAGCATCTACTGTTCGACTGAAACAAGCTCTCACAGGTGTTGGCTGTATTAATCCTAACACACACTTGGGAACACCTTTTTTCTTCTTTTTTCATACTCCATTCCCCCCTAAAAATAAACCCAGCTAACATACACTCTGATTTATAGCTGAGCAGAAAAAAAAAACAACTAAAAAGTCAACCCACCTTCCAAAACATAGTAAACCAAGTACTAAGGGGGAATCAATGCAAATTGTCATCCCTGGTTATGATAATAGGTCGTTCATTATAAACTCTGTTTCAGTTTGTAAATGCAGAGCTGGGTTTGCACGTACAGTACATTATCACAATTTTCTCTTCAAATCCTGCATTTCATAGGCAGTTAATTGCCTCTCCATTTGTAGAGGGAAAAAAGATAGCAATGAAAGCTAAGAGGACACTTTACCAGGAAGCGTATTTAAGATTTATCCCAGCTTCAAACACATTACTAATTTCAAATGACACTTAAAAAGGCAGTGATTTAGATTTCCTCACCAAATCACCTAATATTGACTGTCCAGCCAGCTGAGGCTAGTTTTTGTTTCTTTTCTTGTGGTAACTCATTTCCCAAGAGCTCTATTCCTTACCACAGGTGGTGCCTCTGCAACAGGGCACTCAGGGCCATCTTACTCAGTGAGTGCTATGGAGTCCTACCTATGGCATTTTTTTTTTGAGGAATATAGTTAGGAAAGGGAAATGCAGTCCTAAAGTAACTAAGCCAGTTAATCCTTAACATATGGAACAGTGCAAGGCAGTTTTCTGGCCAGGAAAGCTTTCTCACAACTGGCTTGTAGAAAGGCTAATGTAAATGATGAGATTAAGGTGGTGTTCCAGCCAAAAACTATGAGAAATTTTTAAATGAGACAATTTCAGGATGCTGATGTTTTAAATCTCCTCCTCCAAGGTGTCCAAGATTGTACAGCCTTAAACCCACATGTAGATCACAAGTTGCTAAGAAGGGCACTTGTATTTTTAATAATTCGTATATGCAGACTACAAGCAGTAAACTACCTCCATCTGGAACAGGACAACGTTCTGCAATAGATAGGCTCACTGTATGAAAAAATGTGCTATATCACATCAAAATGGGCTTCTTGTTCTAGGATAGAAACTGTCACTTCGACAGGCTCTAAGTCATACAAATTTCAGAAGGAAGTCTGAGTCCATAAGTCACAATTTGATTAAACATCAACAAGTGTTCAGAGGCCCAGTTTCACTACTCTCAGAGCATATTGAATTAATTCTCTGCAGATCCCTGTACCTACACGAGGAAACATTTCACTTGCCTAATTAGCAACTGTGCTCACATTCACAGGGAGTGACATCGACTAAGTTTTATCAAAGATAAAAGGTCTGAACTATCTTTTGAATTGTGTGTTGCCTATTTTTCCAAATAAAACAGCAAGGAATTACACCAAGACTACAATTTTCTTGACTTCCCTTACATTATGAGATCTAACTATACAAGAATCTAGTTTGTTTTTCTAGGTTTACATCCAGCTAGCACATGCTGAAAGACATCTGTTGCTTGCACATTTTTCAGACTGATTATCTGTTGTTGGTTCCATATATAAGTTTGTATACACATATTAGCGCACTTTTATTTAAAATGAATTCAATCTGAGACATCTTGAAAAAGAAGCTATCCTTTTTTCTTTCTATATAAAGAAAGTCTTGGCTCACTACCCAGCACCGCTTCCCACCTGGGCAGTGGCTTGAGCCGACAATGATCCTGGGGGTTCCAGTTCCATTCACTCGAAAAGCCACAAACTTCAGCTGTTGTTGAGAAAGTCAATTATTCAAAACTCTGTGGCTTAATGGTTATAGGGGAATTTGTTTAGGGTGCAGTATTGCTATGGCCAGAAGTTTTAGGGAGGGGGGTGTTCTAGAGATTATGTAGCCCCCTTTTGTAGTTGTTTGAAGTTGACCAAGGGGGGGGGCAAAAAAATAATGAACTGCTATTAAATACCAGATTCACCACTCTCTGCAAGTCATAGCCTTAGGAACACATCCAGCAGACACATCCAAGAAAAAATCCAACACAAAAAAAGAGAACCTCCTCTCTGCAGTTTAGGTATGCTCATTGCAGAGCAGGGCCAAGCACAAGGTTCTAGATTTGAAGTTTTTAAGGCCTTTCCACACACATGGGAAGACACAAAGAAGACAAATGTATATTTGTCATACATACTCAGTTTTGAAGCTCATTCAGGATGAGGCATGGTATATTGGATACTTAACTAGATTTAAATATCCTGAAATCGTTCTCAGATACTTATTTCAGTTACTGCAAACACTTAGCTTAGAGTATAAATTAGGGTGCTAGCAAAGGAAGATTTTGGCCCTAAGCCTCCAGCCTATGTAGATCATCAGACAAGAACAAACTAAATGCCCAGAGGAACAGCAAGCAAGTTGCCCTCCCCACTTCTGCAGCCAAGAAGGAGAAAGGATCACCTCCAGGGTAAAGCCTCCTGTAACATGCACTAAGTAGCTTGCAGTCCTTTAGTCTCTGCTGGCAAAGGAGCAGCAGTGAGAGGAGAAGTTTGAAGACTCCTGGGAGGTTGCCCACAGGGAGGGGAGAGCCTATGGGATGTTGCTGCAATGCTGGACCTCCAAACACTCCTGAGCAAAAGGCTCTGAGCTGCCCTGAGAGTTGAGCAGCCACTGCCCTGAGGAGCATGGCCAAGCAGCCTCACCTTCCCTGGGAGGAGGGGCTGCCTTCACAGAGCTCAGCTGCAGAGCCAGGGGTGATGTTTCACTGTTATCATCCACATAAAGCCCTGTTTTTAGCTTCAAAATCCCCATCACATAGCCAAATCCCCAAAAGCAGCCATACTTACACAACCTCCAGGTTCATGGAAAAAAACCATGGCCTTCCCTTCATGTGCCGGAGCTGCCACTTTCTTTTCCTGGCTCAAGATGCTCTCCAGTGGTGGTCAGTCAGTGGCATATACTGATTTCACATTTGTCAAACACCATTTAAAACCTGTGCTCCACAAGCTGCTGAATTCAGACACCAGCTACTGTGTGAAAGGCACCAAAAAAATAGTGCTCCCTTTCACTTCCACTCTCAAATACTTTCCAGGCTTAGTGGTGTAAACATGTATATATTAAATATAACCTGTGCAAACTGGCAGAGAGGCACAGGTTGTGCTTGTCAGCACCAAAAAGCAGCAGAAGGGGAGCAGTAAATAAACTGCTGTGACAGAGAAAATCTGTCCTGCTCACAATCAAGTCAATGGCAAAATGCCCAACAAGAAGCAGTGTTGCACCCTGAATCGGCAGCCAAGAGTAACAATCTTACTTTTCCTGTGTCTTCCGTGCAGCTTTCAAAAGGAAAGAAATTCCCAGTGAGTTCCTTACACGGCGTATCCTTTATCTTCTGACTGGAAACACAAGAAAACTCATTGTGCCCAGACCCTGTGCTGTAACTCTGATCGTGTTTCAGCACAGCCGATAAATAAAGAAAAGCCTTACATGGCAGTCCTCATTCAAGACACTTAAATCTGCAGCTTCAAATCCGCTTTATGCACTTTGAGTTGCATCAAACTAAAACACTTTCCCCTAAAAAAAAAAAAACGAGGATGGTAGAAAAAGCCGCTGGGTTCTCCTGGCCCATTTCACAAATGGAGCACTTAACTTTCAGTTTGGTGTAAAGTGACAGCTGGCTTATTAGAGCTGACACTGATCCTCCCGAGAGGATTTCAGGGAGCCAGTCATACAGGTGAAGGTCAGCACTGCAAAGGAATTAAATGAAGAGAGGAAGGAAGCAGCTTCCTCCTAAGGACAAAAATTAGCTAACAGAAGAGCCATTACTAAAGTGGCCATCACTGGTTGGAAATACAGTACTTGTAATATGTTCTGTTCTTGGGAAATGCTTCCAAGACACCTTTTGGCTGTAAGTTTTTATGCCTTGTCACCAGCTCAGTGTGCTGCAGGCAGGACCCCAGTGCAGTTTCCACCTGCAGTAATGGCTCAGCAAGCACAGCTTGAGCCCTGTCACCATCTGACTGACACAGCAACAAAGACAGCACATGAAATACTCTTATTTATTAATCATGCATCACTTCTGACATACGTGGAAAGGATAATTAACACGGGATGACATATTTTAGAGTGAATTCTTGTCCAACAGGCACAGTCGTACTGCCTGAGTTTAACCACGCAGGCACAGCTGGCTGCAGAGCTGCATGAATTCTCTGGCTCCCTCAGCCGACCTTCAGCAGGCCAGAGGAATAAAGTCTTTAGCCAAGGGATGATCAGCTTTTGCCAAGGTTTGTTCAGCACTCCTGCTTCTGCTTCACCGGATCTAGCCCTGGAAATGACCTCCCTGCAGCACCAGGACCTTGGCAGCTGCTGCCCCTCAGCAAAACCTGGAGAAGGAAGATTGCATCCTCACCAGGGGAGACACAGAGCTGCTGAGAGAGTGTGTATCTGGTGCATGGCTATGAAAAGAAATGGGGGCTTAAACCCTGGCCAGAGCCAGAACTCCTGCCTCAGGTGAGGTGCATGGTCTTCCTGTGGCAAATCCATGATTGGAGATAGAGCCCATGCTGCCAGATGGTCAGATTTTCACTCCTTGTCACGTTTGCTCTGCTGAAATTCCAACAGTGAAACACTTTCACGTCCCTGCTGCACTGCACTGAGCAGGGAAGCATATCTGTGTCTCACATAACACACACAGTCAAATCAAGGATGTGGGTGCTGTTCCCCACAGGCCTGACCTGGACAGCCTGACAGCCTGGCATGGGCAGTGCAGGATGGCTCTCAGCCACCTGGGACTGTGCTCTAGCTCAAACCCAGGCATGACTTTTTTGAGAATCCATGAACCAGGACAATACCAAATAGCTTTGTTGTGAGTCATTCCTTGGGAATCCCCACAACCAGGGGTTTGTTACACCTTTCACAATTTAAGAGAGCAGGAGGACAGCAGAAAGTGCAAAGTCCACTCTCAGTCTGCATAGCCCCCTGTGGAAAACTCTTACTTTGAATATTTCAGATCACTTCCAGCACTGGTTTTGACTCCTTCCTAATCAGGAACACAAAAAGCATCAGAGTGAGAAGTTTCTGGCTCCCAGTGACCCATCACCATTCTGGATTTTCCTAACAATTCTAGAAGTCAGTGAGTTTGGATTTGCAGGGAGAGGCCACTAAATTAATCTGACAGGTTCCAGCACCTCTGGTTTTAGTCTCATCCCTCTCCAGGCAAGCTTGTATGATACAAGTTCACAGATTTTATTATTATTTCATGTAGATATGACTTACTTAAAATTATGAGGGCCTTTCCTGGCCAGAGACAAATTAACATGGCTCTACTGACTACATTGGGACTCTGCCAGGATGCAGAGGCTGGGGATGTGAACATAAAAATCCAGCATCATTTCTCTAGAAGTATCTTTTTCCTGGTCTCTGTTAGATCTGAAAAAAAAAAAAAAAAAAATCCCAGTAACTCCAAATTATTGCAGTTTTGATAAGTTGGAATTCTGGCATCAGAACTTTTCATGTGCAGCTCCATGTGACAGAGCTCAGGACCACCAAAACAAGATTTTTGTCACTTGAGATAATTGAGGAGGAAGATGCAAAAAATAAGCATGTTTGAGAAGTCAATTTGATTCCACAGGTGTCTCCTATATGACAGGAGAGCTGGGCAGGTTTAAATTCACAAAATGTTCCAAATTTCCTAGGTGACTTAGAGTGACACAGAGGAGGTTTATTGTCCCAATATGTCTCAAATTTACCAGAAAAATATGGGTCAGAAACCCACCTTTCCAATTCTCAGTCCTCACGGGAGTGAGCAGATTTCAAGGGTACTCTCAAAAATATGCAAAGGAAGGCAGGATCTGAGAAGTTTGGCTCAGCCCTAAATTTTTGCAGAGTCCCAGTGATCTACTCCAGTTTCAATAAATAGTTTCAACTCTGAGGCTCTGGATAATATCCTGAACCTGAGCACATCTCCCTGGAAGACCCTGAGGAAGAGTTACAGGTAATCAAATACATTCCTTGACTCACAAAACTTCTATGAAATACCACTTGCATACCATTTGCAGCTAATATAGAGCACCCACTCAAATGAACATCGGAGGTAGAAATGAACTAATAGCTAGCTCTAATCTCTTGTACAGCTCACCAGCCTGCTAAAATGTTTTCAAGCATGAGCCTACCCAAAAGCTGTGGATCTCTTTCCTTCTGCTGGGATCACAGCACGAGATGCATCACCTGCAGGAGTTCAGGCCTTCCTAGGGCTTTGTCTTTGGAATCTGAGCTCCGCAGAACAAACACCTTTCACCAGACCATCTGCATCCTGCCACCTCCCACCCCATGGACCTCTGCAGATGGAAGGTTGGAGACCAGGAACACAGGGGCCATAGCAGGGAAAGAACTGAGCTGCTGGACTCGTAACTAAGCACAATCCATTTACAAGCCAAATTAGAAAAGTTATGGTTAATCCCCACTTTGGGAGGGAGGCAGGCAGGCAGAAGCAAAGAAATCTTGTGTAAGAGATAAGAACGGTGTCTAATCCCAGCTAAAGTTCTCTTTGTGCTTAGCTGCAGTTACTCCACTGGGGCCTCTGTGCAGCTCTCCCAAATTAATCCAGCTTTCATCTCATCACCTATGTTACCCAAAGGGACTCTTCCAGCACATCCTCTTTTAGCCAGCACTGCTGCCTCTGACACTCTCAGAGACTCCTACAAAGGGCTGAGACACCCCCTACACCCCAAAACGTTTCCACATGGAGCAGTGCCATGCTTTTTATGGCCCATTAAGACCAGGTAGCTACCTGGGGAGATGAGTGAAGAGTGAAGAATGGAGTTAATTGGGCCAGGTACACAGGAGGCAAAAGAAAGTTGGCAGGCAGTCATTCATGCCACTCTGGCTGATTATCCTGGTAGCAAACCTTGCACTCTGAGACCACATTTCTTTCCAGGCCCAAGAAAATATGTGCTTCCTCCTGTGTTCATTAAGTGGGTGTGAGGACTGGTACACAATTCCTGCAGGAAAGAAAAAGAGCTTTCCATGGCTGTGCCATCCCTTGTGTGCCTTTCCAGCAACTTACTTCAAGCCTGTTTTGTTTTCTCTTTGATCACCACAACTTTCTGCCAGAAATGACACATGAAGTATTTGGCATTCAAGAAAATAAATAAAAAAGGTCAATGAGTAAAAAACATGTCCACACACAGAATGACAGTCCCAAAGAAACCAGGAGCAATGTCAGTGCCCTTTGGGAAAAAATCACACAGGCCAAAGGATGACTGCCAAAATATACTAATTTCTTTTATTAGACAGTGCATGTCTTAACCCCATTTTCCTTAATGCTTTAATACAAATTTTACCTCATATGACACTGATGAAAATTTAAAGCCACCTCAAAGACTACAAGGGTGTATTAAAAAAGCAAAGAAAAACTTGGATTTCATCTTTACCAGAGAGGAGGAGACAAACCTTAGTTTGTCATGGATAGTAAAATGCGTAATCTATTATTCAGTCTTCCAAGTATCCTTCCTACATACGGCCATGTAAACCTACCAAACCCAAAAAATATTTTTTCTCTTTCTACAGATGCAGCAAAATTTCAACATCCAACTCAGAGTACATTGTTCTTGGTGTAATTTTCAGGAAACAAATTAAAATCAAGCTGTCCAAGGACTGGAATCCTGCAACATAAAACTGCAAACATTTTTGAAGTATATATTATATTCTTGTTTCAATCAGCTCCCATGAGATTCATCATATATATTTACCCACAGGCACAGATTTTTGGAATATCAAACCCCAGATATGTGGGGATTTTACGCAGTATTATGAAAATTAAGTTAGATTTGATGTTGTTTTAGTTTCTATCAGCCTTTACTTTAAATCACGTGCTTCACTTAGTTAAAGACAGGAGAGAGAGAAAAAGCACAGAGCAAAAAGTTTGCCATGAAGGTGGCCCTGTTTCAGGAGGAACCTGGTACATCTGTCTTTATGCTGCCAACACACTTCCCCGCCCTACCTGGACATAAACCACTTTAAACAAAATCCACAGATATACCATTACAGCTTTTTTTTCAGTCTGTCTGTAGAAACTGCCACATGTGCAACTGAGAAAAAGAACCTAGTCCAGTAATAGCTTTCCCTTTCCAAGAGAAAATATTTGCCTCAGCGTAGGCAAGGTTTAGAAATACAGAAAAAAGTTCCTAAAGGCTGAGCTATGTTCGCTTTCCACAGACATCAGATAAGACTGTCCACACAAAATGAAGGTATGGTTTAAAATAAAGTAGCAACACATAAATATATGCTGAGATACAGAATCACAAGCCCTGAACAACAGAAGAAATCATTAAAAGGAGCTATGTTATCCCACAAACATTCACCTCCTTTCTTACATTCAAAGCATATGAAAGTTCCAGTCCAAAGTGCACTGACAGAAAAAGTTGCTTAACTGCCTAAACTTCACATTTAACACACTCACTGCCCTTACAAAGTGCCTGTATGGATTTAATCTCCCAGACACCTCAGAAGACTATGGATAAATATTATCACCCAACAGCCATTACCATTTGTTCTCATTTTCTTGCTGCATATACCAACAAATATCTTTTTTCTGCTTTTCCAGCTGAAACAGCCAATTACCTGCTGTGCTTTGTGAGCTCCCATCCACATTCCCCAGGAAACGGATAACGTGCCGTGCAGCACAGCGAGGAGAGCTCACTCAGATGCAAAATTATTCTCAACTTACTCAAGTAAATTCTCTCCATTGCATTTGCAGGCTGAGCTATGTGTTAACTGTATTTATTCACCACTGAAAGACTACACTTTACAGTTATAACCCTGGCAAATACTGAGCATTTAAATAATTCTGCTTTTTCCTTATCTGCACAAAGGGGTTTTATTCCTCTACCACAGCTGTACACAAAAGAATAGAGTGCCATTTCAAACCAAAACTCTCAGAAGTTACTACTTACCAGCTTGTGATTATATATTCAGTAAGCCCGGAGAGCTGAAAAGATTTTGTTGCAGGAGACAAAAGTTACAAAAAAGCAGGCAGAGTTAACAAAAATGAAGGGAAACTAGCATAAATCCTCTCTTCATTCATCTACTTAAACGTTCCTGAAGACTAAAAAGGACCTTAAAGAAAGTGTTCTCAGCAAAGAACTACATCCTCTTGTCAGTCAAACCCTGCATAGTTTCAGCTAGGCATCCGTCCAAAAAGACATGGAATTATTCTATTTTTGTCTCCAATGCAAGTGGAAACATTTTTACAGATTTGTGGTGAGGATTTCAATTTTTGTAGTGGTCAGCTAGTAGAGGAATGTAATTAAAGACTCTGATAGATGTAAGATAGTCAAGAAAGGAGGAACGGGATAAATCTGGAGATAAATAACAATGTCATTGCAATACAGTCTGATATAAAAACACATTAAAAACTTTCAACGAGGTTAAAAATCCAGATGTGGTTTACTGGAAGAAAGTTGTAAAAATCTTTTCTTTTAAAACAGGATTGTTGTCAGCAGTGGGACACCAACACAGTTTCAAGAAACATAGGCTGATATTTTTACATTAAATAATTTTACTAAAAAAATTTAATGATATTATGCATAGCATTAAAAATCTGATTTACCACCCATGTAATGTCTGGTATGTTCTGGTTTTACACAACACAGGTGTTTCCTTAGAAGTATTTCATATGTTGCCTGTTGCTGTCTTACAAAATAAACCTTCTAAACTTCTGGCTTTGTAAAGTAGGAAAATACTTTGGAAATTATGTTTGGCTCCTACTGCATTTAATTTTTGCTCTTATCCTATCAGTAAGAAAGTATGACCATCTCCTGTGTGCATTCAATCTGGAAGCTGACTCTGAAACTCAGTGGACATCATTACTGATCCATGGAGACCCGAGACCTTCCTCACCAGGGGAGCTTTTAGTTCAATTCCCCAAAACTCTGTCATCATCGAGGAGGATGAACTTTTGTCCTTGCTGCCTTCTCCTCTCTGCTCCAAATTCCTCATCCATTGTGCCTTTCGCAGCGGTTGCTCTTCTGCTCTCATCCATCCTCCTCTGATTTGCTCCATCTCTTTTCCATTAAGCACTGATTTTTAGTCCTCTTTGCAGCTCTGGTCCTGCCTGTCACCATCCCTCAGGTTAAAGCTTCCATCCACATACACTAGAAGACATGAGAGGTCTGTAAATTGCAGGGTTGCAAGGAACAAACAATATGTATTTTAATAGAGAAGAAAAGAAGCACTTATTGTCTCCCTGGTCCCTGGTTCTTAACTTAAATGTTGCTTTTTTGCTTGGATTTTTTATTTTCCCTTACAGTGTAAGTCTTCTTGGGGAAGGAATTTTCTCACACTACACTTGGAATCAGTCTCTAGAGTAACAAGATCCAGTCTTTTCACACTGCAAAGCAGACAAGAAATAAGCCTTTCTTTAACATCTAGCTACTTATTATCTTCTTCCTCAAATCACAGCTGTTCTGAGATGCAGCTTTCAACTAACTGAAGAGATTTTCGTTTTAGGGAAGAAAAAAGGAGTTAAAAAACCTCTGAGTAGATGCCTCTGAGGAAAGGCAACAGGTTATTAAAGCTTCAGCAGGACAATGAAGTTGCTTCCCTTTGAAACATCTCAGGCAGATTACAGTGCAGGTTTCTCTAACGAGGAGCATGACATGCTGTCATTCCATTCTTGAATTCTCATGTTTGGTGAGAGTGGGACAAGAAAATGTGAAGGAAAGGAGCACAAGGGGTGCAGCAGAATGGCAAAACAAGCCCTGAATGCCAAGGAGCTGTTCTTGGATTACACCTGGAAAGGCAGGATAAGGACGGGGCAGGATTGTCTCTAATAAACTTGTCAGCCCTTTTCTTGTTGACATAGGAGTTTAATTTCTGCAGTTAATGCTTAGGTACAGGATACCTGGAAATCCTTCACTGGTGACAGGTAAAGACACCTCAGGAAGTGCCACAGGGGTACCCAGGAAACCATAAACTTTCTCCAGTCTCATTTTTACCTCAGACTTTATGAATAAGTGCAGCTTGTCCTACAAACCTGCCCATATCTGCTCTGGTGCCTAGACTATTCCCAGTGACTATTCCCAGTCCTCCTCTTCTAAGATTCCTTCTGACTCCAACCTTTAGTTCAATTCCTTGCCATCCCCTCCCACAGTAAAACTGTGGCTGTTTTTACAGCTTGCTTTTTCCTTTCTCTCCAGCCCCCTGTGCTGGGCAGAGCAATCCAGTCCTTGCACCCACAGCAGCTCCAGCTGCACCTCCTGGGGAGAGGGCAGTGCCTCCCAAGCTGGGCCAGCACAGAGGGTTTGATTTTAATTCTGCTTGCCCCAATGTGATGCCAGTCATCTAGAGGATGAATGGTGCTTTTAAAGATGAACAAAACACTGTAATTTAGGGAGTTTGCAATTTACCAAAAGACCTATGAATTATGTGCTCAGAGCAGCTCCCAAGTATGAAAGAGTTGTGGTGACACAACCTAGAAAGCAAAGCTCTCAAATCTTATGTTCCTCCCAGCAGAGAAAGGCTGCCAGCACTCCCAGGCCTTCTCTCTGCAATGGACAACCTAAAGAGACACCTGGCACTGAAGCAGATCACTGTTAAGCTCCACCACCAGCACCTGATGTTGAATACAATTCCAAATCATTCTGATATCCAAAACACAGGGAAATCATCAAGGCTGTGCATTATTAATGTCTAATTAACATCACATTTCTTGCTGGCTGGCCAACAGCCACTATTACACCAGTATGACATTGACTTTTAAAATGGAGATGTTTTATGGCACAGATTGCTTAACTGTCTTGTTCTAAAATTGCCTGATCTCCAAAATCCATCCATTTTAAAGAGTTCCTGAAAGGCAAAAAGCACTGGATTAAGATTACTGTTCCGTTATTGGTCAGAGTGTTACTTTCCTTCCAATGATACCAGGCTGCTTATCATTTTTGACAACACAGTTAATTGCTGTTACAACCCCCACATTTTTTCATAGGTACTGTCAAGATCATTTTAATTAAAATAATATCTATTCAGAAGTTAATGAAAATTGGGGAAGAAAAATCCAGCAGGAATTTGTCATTTGCCACACTTCATTACCCAGGATTCATAGAGACCAAGTGGGACAAGGAAAACACCCCTGCTTGGCTTCCACAGATATATGACTCCATCTCACTCAGTTTGTCATGCAGATCCAGCACACTTTCCACGGAGGTACCATCAAAATCCTTGTTATTCTCCTCAGAAATACCAATGGCCATGGGGCATGTAAAATCTCCTTAGTAAAGTCAAATGCTCCTTTGATAACAGCACAGACATAATCTGGGGTAACCTATACCTTTTCTAAGATAAGACAATTTGGTATCAAAAATGCATTTCTTTTCATGCATTTTAAAACCAAATAAACAATATCACATGTGGGAATCCCATGCTTCCAACAATAAATGCACTGAGCACATCTACTCTCTACAACTTTTCTTTTTTTTAAGCAGACTAATCTCCACTTTAAATAAACCCTGTCTATAATTAGACAAATCAATATCTATTTATCTTTTTTTTTTCTTCAGTTAGCAACCCTCACTTAGTGCTAAACCATATCTCTGCAAACTGCTAATCTAACAAATTACAGGTTTTCAGTCAAACAAGCACATTTTGTTCACTGTGGATGGTTTCAGTCCACAGACTTTGGAGACTGTTTCAGTAAAGTATCTCAAAGTGAGTGTAGAGCTCGCTCACTCCTCCATTTTAAATACAATTTACAAGCCGCTGGTGTATCGCTGTGTGTAGGTCACAGCAGGCACATCAGTCACCTCTTGCAATTCAAAGCAATGCCTTTGGGGATGGTTGTCCATCATTTCAGTCTCCATTTCTAGCTCAGCCCCTTGTTTGCTCTGTGATCTCATTTTCTGTCCCATGACAAAGTCACTACTACCAGTTGCTTTTTATCTGGAAAAATGGTCACCTCCCCAGCTGACTCCTGTTCCCACTGAGGAGAAACTGCAAATTCCAGGTCTCTGTACAGGCAGCAGAAGTAGCAGAGGTTGTTTTCCCACAGATTTCCATGGTGTTTATTAAATTTTCTGTTCTCAGCTCCTTGACATGTGCCATACTACACCCTTTAAGGCTCCCCTGCTTCCTTCTAACAGGTCCCTGAAACTCATTTCCAAATGACAGGTGGCTCCTTCAAAATAAGGCAAGAGGAGCTAATTCCTCACTTTTCCCATAGTAGGAAACCAATTTTGATACAACTTATAGACACTTAGTATCTATGAGACATTGGGATTTTTCAAACTTTCCTGGTTGCACAGCTGTCAGGTGTGCCCCACTCCCTCCTGTGAAGTCACCATCCCAGTGTGAGGACATTGAGAATGGCTGACAAAAACTTGTTCTCCATTTCTGGATAGCAGAGCTCCAAATGCTGCAGCATAACACAGCACAGCTGGTGGAAACTTCTTATGGATTTCCTATTGTGTTATGTACTGCTCATGTTAAAAAAAAAACAAAAAACGAACAAACAAAAAAAAACCTATGTATGTATACCAAAAAACCCTGGGAAATGAACTGGGAGGAATCCCTTATGAGGTCAACATTGCTGCTCTTCATCAAGGGGAGACAGAAAACTAAAGGTCTACTGCAAATAAGGAAAAATCTGCCTGCACAGGCAGGCTCAGAGAGATTTTCTTGGCCAAATAACTGCCTCACTCTGCATCTGAACACATCATATTCCCCCATCCTGCCTGCAGGCGTGTGTTGCTCTGTTAAAGGGAACTCCTTCTATCGTAAAGTTGCCAAACATAAATCAGCCTTGAACAGGAATAATTAGAGTAAGTTGGAAGATTAAAACCATGGGAATAAACTGAAAAATACAACAGCTTCTCTGTAGCTGTGATTTTCTGCGGGGGAGGCAGAGGATTCTTGTTCTCACTCACACTCCATCGGGGCATTTTCTGGTAAAGGGGCAGCATTGTCACTCGCTCTCAGACTTCCTCATGCCTTTTTTGTGACTATGAGGATGCCTCAAAGCCTTTTCTATTAGCCTTTCCCATTATAAACCTTCTTTAGCTCATAACAGTTCATATGCTCTCTGCTGTAAGGATAAAGGGGCTGTTCACTCCTCACACACTGCAGTGATTCTGATTACTGGGAGGATATTTGAAATATAATATTGTGAGGAGAGGTGTCATTATGTCTGTACTTGAATGGATCTATTCTAAGGGGCTTTGCAAAGGCAGATTGTCATGGCTGCTATAGGCCCTGGGGGTCAAGCAGTTCATCAGGAAATAATCAGGACCTGAAAATGGTCTGGTTGTTTTTTGGATGCTTGGCAAATTCCACCACCTTCTCAGGAAACTGGTATTAATTATTCTCATTGTAAGTGCTCAAACAGTTCAGTGAGCCCTGGCATTGATACCAGTGCTCCATAACACTCCTAATGGTACCACCACCATTCTTTTCTTTTCCTGGCTACTGGACATGGTCGCATCCTGCATCACTTGTTTTGTCTATTTGAATTCTTTTATCATCATTATTATTGCTGTTATTTCCCCTTCCATTTCTCTCCTACTGAACTATTGTTATCTCAAACCATGAATTTTGCTCTTTTTTCTCACCCATTCCAGTGGTGGTGGGGGGAGAGGGCATGAGTGGCTGTGTGATGTTTATCTGCTTGCTGGGTTAAACCACAATAATCCAGTGCAGATTAAATAGCATTCCAAATTCTTAGGATTAGGACACACTTCTTCCTCCATACTTCTTTTGGTCAAAACTGGCCTCCCAAAAACTTGAAAGGAGCAGAAACAGAATAATCTTCTCTCTTTGAATTTAAGGTTTGGATTTCAGCCCTTTCTGGTTTATGTTTTCTTATTTTATTTTCTATATATTTCTCATACTTCTATAAATTCTCACTTTTGTGTGCTCTCAGCCTTTGCTTCGTGTTGCCCCCCTGGCAGTAACTGAGCAGTGCCTACAGCAAGGCACACACCAAAGTCCCCACACAATCCCCAAACTGAAGCTTGCTCTCAATCTTCTGACTAGAAAACACAAACTTTCACTCAGGAACTTCTTTTCTCCTCTTCTGCCTCCCTCATGGATTTGTTCCAGCAACTCAATAATGTAAAATATGTTGTACAAGCCATAGGGAAAGTCAGAGGAAACCCAGCTTTTCATTTCCCACACAGCCTGACCTAGGCCAGGAGCTCTGTGAAGGAGGCCAGGTTTCCACACACTCTTCCCACCCATACAAGCCCTGTGGCCCAAAATAAGAAGTTTAATCAGTATCTTGCAAAGAAAGCCCAAAGTCAGCTTTTCTGACAAATCTCCCTTTAAAACTTTCTCTTGTTTATGGCTGCAGCCCTCAGCCAGGCTCTGTCATCCGAGTGAGGCCTGCTCGGTGCAGAGCTAGTGCAGAAATCTGGCCTGAAGCTTTTCACATAACCTTTTTTTAGAAATACTACAAGTCAACATGTGTCTCAAGGGAGGGAAAGATCCAAATCTGGGTTTACAGCATCACGGTCCCTCGGGAGTGCAGGCTGCAGGCAGCATCAGTCAGACAGAGGCTGAGAGGAGGGCCAGGGATGCAAGGACCATTCCAGGGGGATTTCCACAAGCTCAGATTCCAGTCTCTCAGGCACACATAGCAGGACACCCAAAACAGCCCAAAGAAACACTACAGAAATCTCAGAACCTCTGCACAGCCAGCTTCAAAGCAGCAGTTGGGCAGTAACCACATCCAATCATGCAAGAATGCAGAAGCCACTGGATTCCTTCCACAAAAAATGGGTACTCTCCACATTCTAATGCTGTCCTCCTTCACAAGACAAAATCAAAGCTTTGCCTTCCAAAGAAAAAAAAAAAAAGAGCTGAATGGCTGGGTGGCTCGTGTGCATAAACATCTGGACTGGATAGGGAATAACATACAGAAAACAGCCAGCCAGAGTGTCAAAAGTTCAGAGAAGCAGGAACTGAACATCATCCTGTTTCAGCCCTATAGGCAAAGGTATCACAGAAAATCAATTCAAAAATTGCAAGACCACTGTGCGGGAGAAATCATGAGTATTTAACTTTTCAGAGTGAATGGTTTCCCATTGCTTTCCCTTCTCCTTATACATCATGATCTCTTACAAGTCTAGCTCGGAGAATAAAGTGCCAAACCCAGTAGATAGCCCCAGTCACCAGGCAGGAAAGGGGAGGCCTCTGGCAGTGGCAGAACATAAATATGGACAATTTCAGAGAAACAACATTAAAACTTTCCCATGCCTCTGTCTTGTAACAGTCTCCCCAAATGGAGTTGTCAAAGGGGGGATGCACATCTGCTGAAGGAAAGGCAAACAGAGCAGCCTTATACTGCATGAAGTTGATAATATTGTATTAAACTTAAAACTGCACTGTTAGGACAAGCCACGTCTCAGTCTCCCACAAATTACAATCAGGAAAAAAAAGTCTTTAGGCAGAGTCACATTCTCCAATAGCCATAAGCTTTTATATCCAGTAGCAAAACAAATAACTTTCTGGATCCTTATGATGAAGTATCAGATTATTTTGTTACATTTTACTCTAAGATTACAAGACATCCTAATAAGCTTTACTTCCTCTTTAATGAACAAGAAAAATGTTGTAATAAATTGTAAATTATACTTTTTAAAAACATGACAGGTTGACAAAAAGAAATTATTCTATGACAATTCATGATGAAACAAACTCTATACCTTGTTCTTGATAAATTTCAACTAGTATGACAGCTCTTAGCAGTAACCACCATCAGAAGCAAGCCAAACATCTAAAATGGGACATCAGCTGAGTTAAATTAATCTGGGAAACACTAGATACTAGGACTTTACATTAATACCATGTTAAAAAGACATTATATTAGATGCAAGGCACTTGAGTGCACCAGCCTTTCCTTGGCTTGTTACTGCCCAGTTCAAAATGCTAAAATGCTGCCCTGCTTACATGCTCACACCCATTTTTTCTTTTTGCTTTTTTTTTTTTTTTTGCAGGGTTCTGCCTCACTGAGCAGACAGTACAGATGGCACCCAATGGACAGCATTTTATAACCCGTGTTTCTCAAACCCTGTGGTATTACCCACTCTTTTGCTCTTGGATTTTCTCATAGCACCTGTCATCACGACCAGGTTTGAGCCCAGCACAAATCTGAAGTGACAGCATGACTCTCCTGGCCAGTGCTTCTCTGCCATGGGTGGACACCAGCACCAGACTGTCATGAGCTAATATTGCACATTTTCTTGCTTCCACCAAAGTACATAGTGGAATTTTGGAAAACTAATTTGCTTTTGGGAAGTTGGGAGGTTTTAATTCCCTATTCATTCTATAGAGGAGTTTATTCCTTCCCCCCACCCCCAATGTAATCTTTCCTCCACAATTGTAGAGCTGCTTCACTCACCATCCCTATTGGCAGGCTTCAGCAGACACACCCTCTCAGCACCTTCCAAAATTAAACTTCCAGATATTTTTTTCAGCACTATCCAAAACTAAACTTCCAGATATTTCTTTATTTGAAAGACCAGTTCATTTTTATAGACACAATTGGCCTCACCACCATAATTTTCTCCACTCCAGCTTCTCTGCCCACGCTGGACACCCTCCTTCGAATTTCCTACTCACATTAACACATCCGTGGTCATTCTGAAACCATGAAAAGAGTGGGAGTAACATACTTCAATATACCTACTTTTGGGATGAGGCTGTGCTGTTCCTCAGCTTCCAAAGACCAGCTGGGAAAATGCTTCATGAGCTAAAATTGTGTTGCTAGAACACACTGTTTTTTTTGGAACCTAGTATTCTGTGTTCTTGTAGCTATGTGAGAAATCTGCTACGAAGCATCATCAGATTTCAGCCAGCAAGCTTGAAGATGTGCTTCTCTTTGAAGATGTGCTTCCTTTAAAAATGTGTAGAAGTCCATTGTTTTGCAGCAAAGTGCTTGAACGTGCTTTTAATTTTATGTCCATGGCACTAAGAGCATGCACTTAAGTGGGGTTTTTTAGAATTAGATTGACTACTCCAAGTTGAGTCATAAATTCCAAGATTGATTTGGTTGACAGCTACCAAACACGGTTGTTCCAGTCCATTTATGCAAAGAGATGAATTTTTGCAGATGCTTGCCTGAGAAAACAGGCCAGGCGCACAGCATAGGCACAGGGCTGTGCCTGGCACCACTCTCATCTTCAGAGCTGTTTACCATGAAAATTCTCTCTGCATCATTCAGGACCCAATGAATAATTCAGCAGAGTTTCATTACTCCACCAGTGCTGTTTTGTTTACTGGAATATCATCCTGTGTTTCAGCACCCATCTGACTTTAGGCATAAAGCCTGTGGAAAATGTAGAATTCCCAAAGGCTGGAAGGAATCTTTTCTGTTAAGCCAGACTCCTACAAACTCACAGTATCTCTGATTTTCTGCTTAAGAGAGAAGCTCAACTGCCCTGAGGAGCTCAGCATAAATTAATCCACACATACATTTTATATCCTTTGCCGACTGGCAAAGTTGTCTCCCTGGCTTACTTGGAAGTGAAAACAAAACACACTGGAATTTGGGGAGGTCTTCCAAAGAGCAGGTCAGGATATTCTTTTCCATTTCACACTTAGGGTAAGGGCCTGTGAACTTCATTTCAAAATGCAAACAAAATAAAGATTGGTCTGTACCACAAAGTTTCCCAGGTATTACACTGATAGAAACTTGGCTTGTAACATAAAATACACCAAGACTACCATAGAAATACTCTGTAAGGGTAAGGAAAAGTTATCAATTACCATCAGACCAGTTAGACAAGTGAAAATCTGAAATCTGTAGTTATTAGTCTGGATAGCAACACTCCTCTGCCCCTGAACTCACCTTTGACCTTTTCCATTAAAACAGTTTTCAGTAGTTCTCTATTAATGGTTAATTATAGGAGCTCCTGCAGAAAACTATACTATTACTGAACTAATCTGGATTAAAAATTGGAAGCATATAGTGAGAGCTTCATTTATATCAATACAAATAATTTATTTTCCTTTAGAACACATCTGATTGAAAACTGATAGAAAAATCCAAACAGAAAACTTGATTTTCAGTCACTTCTCTTCAGAAAGAGAACAAAATCCGTTTGAACTTGAGTAGCAAGTGCCCTGCTATGTGAAAAGATGCAAAAGTTACTCTGACTCACTCGCACCTTGTGGTAACTGAGTTATAGCAGAAGCTTTCTGTGGCTCCTGTGCCCTCTAGCTTCTGGAAGATGTATTTACCACTCACTCCCTTGAGCAAGTTTATAGAGTTTTCATTTCTATGCAGTCAATAAAAACTTGCTAAAACAGAAAGTGTTTCCCTCTCTTCCTCCCGGGTATAACTTTAACCTGAGACCGCAATGAAGACATGGAAATATTAGTCTAGATTCTTGTTTACCTTACAGGCACTTTGTACTTCTGTGGTAGCATAAACAAGCTTTATAGGCACACATCATATTTATATCAATTTAGAATCCTCTGTGAGTGCTGTAAAGGAGATTCATCTCACCAGAGAAATGCCAACCAAATTTGAAATAGCAAAATTTAGGAAAAAAAGTGAGTTGTGATACATAAGGCATACTAAATAAGGTCATTATATGGTATACAACAAAAAGCACCTGTTGCAGAAATGGCAGGCTGAAGGCTGTACTTTGTGACACCCAGCAGGTTTCAGGTTGAGTCTCTGGTAAGAGAGCAACACCTGGATGGGGAGGGGAAATATAAGAAAATATATTATGGGCCCATAAGAAAATATAACCCTGATGGCCATAGCTAGAGAGCCCATAACCTGAGGGAGACAGCAGTTTTCTTGGAGTTTACAAGGCTGATGGAGCATGATCAGCTTCAAGCTGGCTGACTGTGAGAGACAACCCAAGTTAATTTTACCCTGACATATCATCAAAAGCACCTGAACTAGAAGTGTTTTTCACCTGCCAAATTACAAACCTTCGTAAGAGTAGAGGCTCGACCTCCAATCCTACTTGCCCCAGCACTGCAGTGGCACCGGTGGCAGCCTGTGAAGTGCAGCTTCTGCAAATCCAACACGCGATAACAAATAAGTGATGAAAGTTTGGTTGAGAAGTTCACCAGAAAAACAGAATATAGGCACAAATACTATCAAAAACTTCAGACACAAAGGCACTTCAGTGTGTTAAATACTAAATGCTCATGGTTTTAAAGCACAGAGTTATAAATCCAGTGTTTTGACATGAGGAGCAAAGTAACTCATAGCTCTGCCACTGTCTACTAGAAAAAGGTGCAATAAAGACATTTTGTTTCTCCTGAGAACCTAAGCCATGAAAAAGAAGCAAAAAGTTTACACATAATGCAAACAAACCTTTTGTTCATTGAAGTGTGTAACCTTACCAAGAATAAACTTAAACTAGAGATAGCCAAAGCATAAAGTTCATGAAAAAAATCTTTTATTTAACTTTCAATGTGCATAAAGTACTTCAAATGGCTCAGTCTCTCATCTGCTTTTCTGTAAATCTTTTAAACAAGAACAATGGCAGTTTTCATTTAAACTCTGTATTTCCAGTATTTGAAGATCAGAACTATTTCCTTTTTCTATGTAATTCTCTGCTTCTGTTCCATTAAGAACACAAATCAATATTAATTTTCATAACTAATTTAACTCTTAGATAGTATCTTTAACTACAGAACAATAAAGGACTTAGAAAATGCATACAGTGACCCCAGCAACATTGTGTTCTTTAGTCTGTCTAGCAGGATTGACATGTTAAGAAGTTCCCCTAAACCATTAAGCCTGTTCCATAGACAAAATTTGCCTGTCCACATGGAAGTCACTGAACTACAAGGATTGTCATCCTTCCCCTAATGGACTTTCTTGGGATTCATTTCCAGTAACAGCCCATTCCTACCCACCAAAAATAACAAACATGATATTGTTCCATATAAAATCATGGTCATTTCAGGAGTTAAAAATGGAATTATAAACTATTTATTCCACTATTTTAGGAAAATATGCTAAATAGAATAATTGGCTCCCTTCACAACAAGAGAGTGAAAACCTCTAACAGTCTTTCAGGCATATCAGCAGAATAATGTGAAAATTACTCTCTAACACAATAAAATTGGACATTCAAAGTGTTTGCAAAGCTACAAAGAAACTATAAAGGCTCCAAATAGCCATGTGATGTTTCTTTGGTGTTGACCCCAGCTAGACTCCAAGTGCCATCAAATTCACTCTTGTCACTCTCCATCCTCAGCTGGACATGAGAGGGAAAATATAATGAAAGGTTCATGGGACAAGATAAAAACAGGGAGAGATCATTCAGCACTCATTGTCATGGGCAAGCAGACTAAACTTGTGGAAATCTGTTTAATTTATTACAATCAAATCACAATTTATAATAATAATTTGTAAAACCGAGTCTTAAAAACAACTCCACCCCCACCCCATCTCTCTTCTTCACAGGCATAACTTTACTCCCAATTTCTCCACCAGTGCAGGGTGATGGGGAATGAGGGCTGTGGCCAGTTCATCACACTCTGCTTCTGCAGCTCCTTTCTCTGCCGGGGGAGGACTCCTCACTCTCCTCTCCCGCTCCAGAGTGGGGCCCCTCCCACAGGAGAAAATCCTCCATGAACTTTTCCAGTGTGAGTCTTTCCCATGGCTGCACTTCATGAGCTGCTCCAGCATTGGTCCCTTTCCACAGAGTGCAGTCCTTCAGGAGAGGGCTGCTCCAGCCTGGCATCACAAGTCCTGCCAACAGACCTGCTCCAGCGTGGGCTCCTCTTCCCATGTCTCCAGAGGTCCTGCCAGGAGCCTGCTGCCCCCATCAGCCCTGAAAGTGAAGGAAGAGGAGGCACTCTGGGTCACAGCTGCTGAGGACAGGAGCTATGACTGCAAACACTCACCTGGCTGTCCTGTCCACCTTCTGTGCTCTGCTGGGACCAATGGCCTCTCAGGGAAACACCAAGGATGTGGCAGGCAGCTCCCACACAGCACTGCCTCAGCATCCACATCTCATAATCACACAAACTGTTCAGTGTTTAAAGCCCTCGTAGCTTCACATTCAGACTTGAAGACAATTATTTGCTTTCGTGGAGGTGACACTAATAATTTAGCTGGGATCACAGCTCAGCCCCAGCCAAAGGAGTAATTGGTGAAAATAAGAGTCGTGGTGAAGCCAAGAATAGAAAGAAAAGATAAAATTGCAATGATTCTGATTGCTCCATTGAATCAGAAATCTAACAGAGATTAGAGAGTTCACAGAGAAAGTATGACAGAGTTAGGTGTAATTTGGAAATGGGAATTATTTTCTTTCTGTGAGAAAAAAAAAAAAAAAGAGGGGTACTATACTCCTTGGACATTTTAGAAGGCATAAGGAGCATCAAAGTGGAGAACAGGGAAAGGATGTGGTGCCTTTTAGAAGAGTAAAGAGACAGCAAATGTGTGCACCATGCAGAGCCCTTGGAGCTGCCAGGGCAGCCTTCAGATGACTGCCAGGCAGTGATTGTGACCAGTTTGGAACCAAGCTGCCACAGCTTAGCCTGGGAGAAACCAGGCTTAAACTGGGTGTTTCACCTCTAACAGGTATTCACCTGTTCTGAGACAGTTCAGTGTGGAAAAATGCACAGATCCGAACTCTCCAGCATGTTTTAAACTCTTCACCTCTTAGAGATGTTCAATCTGCTAATTAGACATGACAATGCTGGATTAGATAACCAATACCAAAATTTACTACTGCCTGATATAAGTTGCTTTTGGCAGTGTTCAGTGTCTGAAGCAATAACATTAGCTCTGCTCCTTTCTCACACTGCAGATAATGGAAGCTTTCAGGAAGATGAATTAAATTTCACTAACAGAAGGAGAAAAAAAAATTGCCATAGTGGAAGTTCACTTGGGTTATTTCTAAACTGTGCTCTATCAATAAGTGCAGGATTGTCCTGGTGAACAATCCTGAACCAAAACGGAGTCAGATCTAGGAGCAGATCTGTCCCCTTTCTTTTTCAGAAATCTCTTCCATTTTTGCCTTTACTTCCAAAGTACTCTCCCAAGATTTCATTTGCACTCAGATTAAAAAAAAACCTTAGTGGCTAAAGAAAACACACACAGACAAACATCTACAAATACTGGAACCAAACTATAGTCAGGCTGATATTGCCTCATAAATAAGAGCATAGACACTTGTGCATGAATACTGAACACTAAGTATCTTGGGTTTGGTGCCACTCACATATACTGCACCAATGTACTTTCCACCAGCTTCAAGTATTCTTAGAATGGTAATGTAATTAAAATGGAAAGATAAGTACATTAAAAACCCCACTTTTCCTTTTTAAATGTTAATTCCAAAATAGATTTGCTCCTGGACTAGAAGTTTGGGGTTTACTTGAGAGCTGAGAAGTTTGGGTAATATTATCCTGAACAGTACCTTTTAGAAATTGAAGAAGTACTTTATTCCACTTGTTCACATTCAGTCAAAGCAATTGACAACATTCCAGCAGCTCTGCAATGCCTTCTACCATGTATACTGACATAAAATTTTAAAATTGATATTTAAAATATTACTGCTTACAACTCTGCTTTCCTCTATTTTCAGTAACAATCTGCTTCTTCTAAAGCTCTGAGTATCTCAGTTTGTGGTGAAGGGCTTCTATACCTTCACATCATGGAAAAGTTTTTTTTGTATTCCCCCATGCTTCCTTAGTGCTCAGCCCTCTGTCCTGTACAGGGATATGTACTGCAGAGTGTATTGCATTGATGTGCAGACAGGGATTCCAAGTAGAAATGAGACAGAATAGATCTTGAGATGGCAAAGCAGCTTGTTCTTCCTAAAGAAAAAGAAAACAGCAATCAACCAAAAACCACCTATCAAAAGTTTCACCAAATTTCCTATACCCAGGACAATGTAAAAGCCAGCATCAAGGTTACTAGAATG
Source organism: Petroica traversi (assembly GCA_025920805.1). Classification (NCBI taxonomy): domain Eukaryota; kingdom Metazoa; phylum Chordata; class Aves; order Passeriformes; family Petroicidae; genus Petroica; species Petroica traversi. The sequence continues at coordinate 4,825,507 of JAHLSL010000073.1, forward strand.
TTTTATGTGTCAGGTTTGTGCTGTGGTGTACAACGTTGGTCTGAGGAAATCCCTCTGTCTGACAGAAAAATGCATAACTTTGTTAAACTGAAAAGAAGGGCTAATAGCTTTTAGACTAGATGGACACTACAGCTGCCATTCAGTTACACAGTCTCAGGTGTCTCTCAGCAGAAAATGGCTGTACTGGAGAAAATAAACTACCTGACAATAGGCTTTAAAGCCAGGAGGGGCCTGTGGACATTGCCTTACTTCCTATTGAACATTAATCACTAAATTACATATATTCACCCCAATAATTGTACTTAAAATTTTGTCTCAGAGAAGTTTAAACTGCTGAGTGCTGTATTAGGAAATAAAATAGACAAGTGGCTATCTGTGCCAGAGGTTCTGCAGGAACAGGGAAAGATGTTGCTGAGGTAGCCAAGTGAGCCCCACTTTGTGTAAAGAAAAATGGGGGAAAATACCTGAATCACGGCAAAAATGCTCTCAGGCTCCAAACCTGGCAGTTTGGTCTAACCCAAGCAGATCCTTACACAAAGCCAGAGGGGTTCAGCTCCTACAAGGCCTGCTTTGTGCACTGACTTACCAGGGCTGGTGCTCTCCAAGAGCAAACCCACAGCCAGGAACGAGCACAGTCTGGAAAGGTGGTCACTGGGCCGCCTCTCTGTTCACACCTGGCTGGCCACACTCCTCTTTTGCATTACACCTGCGGCAGAGACACACAGAGACAGCATGAGAACTTTCATCTCTGCTTTGTACAGCAAGGTGGAGTCTCCCTCACTGGAGATATTCCAGAGCCCTCTGGACTCAGTGCTGTGCCGTGTGCTGTAGGATGACCCTGCTGGAACAGGGAGGTGGGAGCAGGTGAGCCCCTGTGGCCTCTTCCCTTGCCCATTCTGGGATTCATCAGAACTGATGAAGCAGATTTTAGGGTCAGGCTGTAAAGCACAAAACAAATCTAAACAAATATCTGACTCAGCTACTAAACTGAAACAGCAGCAGCTTTGAGAAGGAAGTTGGCAGCAGCACTTAGAAGTCCGTGGAATGCATCCAGCTACCCTCTTCTCCACTCACTCTAATTATTTATCCCTGCTCCGTAAATAGACTCTGTCTCAGGATTGCTTCAAAGAAATTTACATTTCTGTAGCTTCTCTTTCTCTTCCTTTCAAATTCACTTTTTTGACCTTACACAAAAATCTACCGCAGATGTCAATCTGTTTCATCTGACCTACATCCTGTATAAAAATATTTTGTCTTAAACTACACATGATGAAATTTGTCTCTATGTTTTTACTAAATGGAGGTGTGGCTTCATTTTATTTTTTTAGCAGAAGTCTCATTAAGTAGTGTCTTTTTGTTCATTTGGGGTTTTTTTAATCTATATAAAAAGTGGCTATTCTTTCTGTTCTGAACTTTTGACTCAAACCCTAGTATCTATAGTTAATAAGGCTGGAGCAGATCAATGGACTAGCTGATCTGCAATGATGTTGGCTTAGTGCCACGTGTCTCCATAAGCGTATCCAAATGAAAAATCAGTTTCTCAATCCAAGTGTATCTAAAATACTTTTTTTAATTTTGCGTAAATTCACAAATAATACAATATTTAAGTGATTTCTTTTTTTCTTTTAAACATACTGTACAATCAGGATATTTAAGTGTTTTACATCAAGGCACAGCACACTGTATAATACACATATGCCTTGCCAGGCAGCAGTTTAGTATAATCCCCGAGATTTGGCAGTAGGGCCAGGATAAGTAGCATGGATCACATAAGCTGGAAGATAAATAAATAATAGATGCCGTCACATTTTATTTGAAATAGAGTTGCATATAAAAAGAATATACAATAATTTAACTTTAATAACTAGATTCTCTTTTACTATACATAACAGAAGTGTTTTCATTTGTATTAAATAAAACATTTTCAATAGTAGGATGAAAAATTAATCTTTTTGGCGGTCTTGGTTTATGAAGAAGAGTTGCTTCCATTAGAAATTAAAGTCGAGTTTTCAGTTTCATTGCAATCTGAAAGAAAGAAAACAAATTTACTGATTTGTTGATAATGAAATGTTAATGGTAAGACAAGCAAATAATTCCAACCAAAGTGTTGTTGGAACAATTTCAACACAGCACTGTTAAGGTAGTTACCCAAGCAGAACATCTCCAAAAGCTCTTCTTCACATTCTAGACATGTCATTGTTGTATTTGTAACATCTTTTTTCCTTTTATACTCTTACTTGCCTTCCCTTCCTTCTCAAAGATTACCACTCCAAGTCTGTTGTTCCCCCAGAAAAACTAACATTTTGATGATGCCCCAGGCTGTGTTTGGTGCAGTGTATTTACCATGTTCACACCACCACTCAGCTTCTTACACCTGGACGCTTCTTCTCCGCCTGCCAAAGGCCTTGGAGCCCACATTGGTTGGGACGAAGTTGTTCTTGCCCACTGCCCCTGACCTGCTCAGGAAGTCTGCCAGGCGGTGGGTCACACAGGTGGCTGTGTTGCAGGCTCTCTTCTGTGCTGTCACACTGCTTTTCAGGAGGAAAAGGAAGAGTGAGTCCCCACAGCATGAACCCTGCACGCAGTGAAACATCACTAAGACTAGCAGAGTCCCTTCTGTAAGATTAAAAGCAGGCTGGCTGTGCAGAAAGCATTTACACTTTCAGTGTGCACAGCTTACAACTGCTAAAAGATGCCTCCTCATGGTTTTCTCTATGTCAGGCTCATTTTATAATAGAAGCTGGACCAAAGACTAAATCCAAGCCAGATTTTCAGCAGCACCTGGGCTACTGCCTGACTCCAGCCAGGCATTATGGCCATGGAGAGGAGCTGAGGAGGTTCAGATCTGGAGCATTTAAACAATCCCTACTTCCTCCAAAAGCTCACATTTGTATTTTATTTGAAGTGTTCCTAAAAAGCAGGAGCAGACACAGATTTCTTACTTCTCACTCCAACACCTGTGCTCCACAACAGCCAGAAAACCCATGGAACTGCAGCATCACTGATCACTACAGAAGCTCTCAGTGACTTTGACCAGCTGCCTTCAGAGCTGAACCTCACATAAAGTCACTGCTTCCAGGTACTTGGTGGGAATAGGAGAACCTCTCTTTCCTCCAGTTAGAACTTTGTCAACTACAGAACTTCACCCTGGAGCACTTCAGACTTTGACAACATTAGTGCTCTGCTCTCAATTCAGCCTACAGCAATTGTGCCAAATGGGGAACTTCAAGGAATATGCATTCACACAATCCTTGCCTGAAGAATTTTCTACTAAAACAATAAGTTTTTCTTGCAGGAGGGATTTTTCTCAGCTAAGCATCACAAGGCTGTTTATTAATGTTAACAACGAAGATTTGTTTTTACAATCAATGCCAAGTTTTTGAAAGAGGCCTCTAACTACAAGATAGATGCAGTGTTGCAACAGAACTGTAAAGAAGTCTGGGTTTGGCTCTTCATGCAAGACAATCTAACATCAGTGAATTGTAAATCAACACAAATATTTCAAAGGTACGTAAGTTTTAAACATAGAACAAAGATCTATTGTAAAATAAGCAAAAAACCCACAAAATTCTTACCTGGACATGTTCAGTACCCAGTTTTAAACAGGATTACATTTCTAGTTTGTTAGAATGAATATGTATGTGTCTTTCCTGATTTCTTTGCTTCTCAGGATCCCTACCAACAGGATTTCATGCATGCCTGATTACAGCACTACATATCAATCTATAGGTAGAACTTTGACATCTAAGTCCTCTGTCAACTTATCTAGAAGTTACTAGCATTGCCTCTCTTGAACATTAAGACTAGTTGTAAAATGTTTCTAGCCTCATCTAGAAGTCTCACATTCTAAAACAAACTGTTAAACCAAGCAGATCTAATCCTTATAGAAAAATAGGTTTATTGAACTAGTTAGTGGGCAAGCACAAAAGAATCTACTTGTACAATTAGCAGCCAGAGATGAAGAACCTTGTTTAGAATTTTTTTAATCACTGTCTATGAAAATCATTTAGAATGTCAAGGTAGTGCTGATCATTTTTATTTATTTTTTACCCCTAGCTTGGTATGCATGTTATGTTCTTGGTCTTCCTAACATTAGGTCCATCTCAAACATTCTCTGTCGAAAACAGAATCAAAAGAACACAGCAAAGTTAGCAATCAAAGTTAGATCCACATGCATCAGGTTAAAAAAGGGAGAGGGGGAGAAATAAGCATGTCTAGTTGTTTCCTAGGGGTTCCCCATAGTTTGCATAGCGTTCATGATCCAGGTCACTCAGCACATTCCGTTTCTTGCCAGGAGTTCCAGCCCCGACGTCAGTGCGAGGGTAAGTTTGCAATTTGTGCAATTCTTGAGACAGTTTGCCCAGCACACAAGTACTCAGACTGGCACAGCGTTTGGAAATGGGTCTATCCAGGCTGCAGGGGGGACAAAAATAAAAACATGCCCAAAGGAAGAGTAACCTCAAACATGCACATCCATGCATTTCTTCCCTACATTAGAAATCTAAGTTAGGAAACTTAAAAATCCATTCAAAATAAACCCAAACCCTCTGCATCACATTCCATGCAAGGCAAGTTCATACAAAAGCAGTCAGAAGGAGAACTCCATTTGTTAATGAATCCAATTTTGTTGACAAGCAAGTCCATTAGCCTTTTGGATGCTCATATAGTCATATAGAGGTCAGGGAGCTGAACTCCCCCCACATCCCGCATGCTGTTCAGTGTCTCATCCATCCCCATGCACTGCAATGCAAATCCTGTTAGGATAATGCAAATGCTCCTGCATGCCTTTGGGAGAGTGGCGCTGCGTGCATCAGGAAGAGCACACCCCTCCTGCCAGGGACTTTCCATGCCTTACAACAGCATGCACTTGCACGACAGAGAATCCAAGAGTGACTGAGAGATCCCCTAACACTCCCACTGAGAAGACATACCTTTTGCTGCCATATTTTAACACAACCCACTCATTCAAGCTCAACTCGCCCTCCACTTTCAGAAGTAAGAGATAGACAGAGGCAGGTTAACTAGGTGGAAGCCATTCTCTGGACACCAGCACCAGGATGTCTCTGCAGTATCACCCTTTACCAGTTAGCCATAGCCCCAAGGAAACAAAAAGATCTTGACCTGCAGAGGGTCTGCTCAGATGGCTTTTGCTAAATACCAAACACATAACACTCCCAGCATTGCTTTCCTGCTGCCCAGGACTGCAGTCCTTACCTGTTCCCCTCAGAGGCTTGCTCCAGCTCCTCTGCTGTCATCTGTATGAACTCTTTCACCAGCGCATTTAATAACCTCCGAGCTTCGTAATCACTGAGAGTCACTCGATCCGTTATGGACTCCAGGCCAGGTCTGGGCAGAGGCAAGGGAAACAGGGTGAATAAAGCTCAGGCTGCTGCAGAGAGGGGGGTTTGACAGGCTGTGTGTCATTGACAGAGCCCTTCAGGGTGCGAACACACAAACCCCAAAGTGCTCCCCTCCAGCGCAGCATTAGGAGGTTTAAAAATGGAATCAAAAAGCTACAGCACAAAAAGCAGCCACCTCTCTCCTTCACTGTGGAGTGTTTCCCTCCTAGACCTCTCAAGAATATTAAGCATTTCCATATCATTCAGACAGAGCACTCAGCAACAGGACCAGCTCCTTACCTGACTGGGGCTGCCTGGAAGCTGTCCATCTGGCACACAACCAAGGCATAAACAGCAAGGAAAGATGAAATCTTCAGCATAACCATGATTTCCTCTCTACAACAAAGAGGTACATCAAGCAATGGCTGTTTTCCAACCCTCTCCATCCTGCAAGTTCCACTAAAGAGGTCATTGCTTCCTAGCCACAAGTAGCACAAATATGAACACCTTTATACTTTAAGTTCGCCTTTTCGTTTATTTTGATTTTCGATATTGTGTTTAGTTTTCTCAAGATTTTATGACAACTTGGCACTATTACAGGACAGAAAAATGTGGCTTTTCCGACCTATCTGCAATCAACTTAAAGCACTTTTATTCAATGTAAAAATACGTTCCTCTAACTACTGCACACAATGTCACAGACAGTGTGTCCGACACGGACAGATACAAATCACAAGGAAAAACAACAGGTGTTTATCATTTTTAAGAAGAAAGTGCCCCTGTTAGCACTTTACCTGAAGCTGCTTGCTTCTTGCCAGCCAGCACACTGACCCCAGTTCAGATTACACTTTAAGAATTAAGTAGTTTAGCCTCAATAAATATTTCTACTCTGAAGCCAGAGAAGAGGGTAAGTTAAAAATCAGTCATAAGCACAAACCCTGTAAAAATATCTATTATTTGAGATACACTTCTCACAGCATCAGTGTCTCGGACTCCAAGGTGCACATCATAACCACTACACCATCCTCATTTTTGCCAGCTCCCGGCACTAGCCGGGAACTACGAGCCCACTTCCAAAGGACGCCCCTCTTCCCCCGGGGGCGCCCCGGCCGCGACCTTTGCCGCAGCACTTTGTCCTGGCCGGACACGCCGCGTCGCATCGGCGGGGTGAGGAAGTGACCGAGTGGGGAAGGAGCGGCTCTCGCAGCCCCGCGCCCACGAGCACCCGAAC